>JABUQX010033662.1:2500-7500 GCA_015478945.1 Trachelipus rathkii
TTTTATAACGTTATATATATATATATATATATATATATATATAAAAAGAGATTATATATAAAAAGAAAGATATATAAATATATTTCTATATTTTATTTTATTTATATATATATATATATATATATATATATATATATATATATATATATATATATATATATATTTATATATAAAGAACATATATTTTTGACAAGTAGTATATATATATATATATATATATATATATATATATATATATATATATATATATATATATATATATATATATATATATATATATATATATATATATATATAAAGCAAAAGTTATGAAAAGAGATTAAAGATTGATCAATTTAATTATAAACAATATTACCCGTATATATTTCATAAAAAATTTGTTATAAATTAATGCTCTTATTATATATTAAATTGTTTGGAATTATTCTCAGAAAGAGATATATAAAAAGATAAAAAGGGAGAGAGAGAGAGAGAGAGAGAGAGAGAGAGAGAGAGAGAGAGAGAGAGAGAGAGAGAGAGAGAGAGAGAGAGAGAGAGAGAGAGAGAGAGAGAGAGAGAGAGAGAGAGAGAGAGAGAGAGAGAGAGAGAGAGAGAGAGAGAGAGAGAGAGAGAGAGAGAGAGAAAAGATGAAGGGAAAGAAAGAGAGAATAAAAAAGAGAGAGAGAATAAGAGAGAGATCGAATGAGAGTGAGACTGAGAGAGAGAGAGAGAGAGAGAGAGAGAGAGAGAGAGAGAGAGAGAGAGAGAGAGAGAGAGAGAGAGAGAGAGAGAGAGAGAAGGGGATATCTGTGTTATCTAATGAAGTTCATTACATATTAATAGAGCAAGCATATCATATTTAATTCTAAAAAAAAATAATTAAAATGTTTCAACTCACTTTGCTTGAAATCTTAACTAAGTATTTGAATAATATGAATTAATTATCGTTGGTAGAGGAGAATTATAATTTATGTGAATGTACTACCACTACTACTACTACTACTACTACTACTACTACTACTACTACTACTACTACTACTACTACTACTACTACTACTACTACTACTACTACTACTACTACTACTACTACTAATAATAATAATAATAATAATAATAATAATAATAATAATAATAATAATAATAATAATAATAATAATAATAATAATAATAATAATAATAATAATAATAATATTAATAATAATTTTTAATTTTAGATAAATTCTGGAATTTGGTGGAAATAGAAAAGCTCGGAAGAAATAAAGAATGAGATATTTATCTATAGTCACTCACTGGCATGGCCATTTTCAATTATAGGGTACTGGTAACCTTACGGAAGGCGTGCTAGAAGTAATTCCAAGTGGTCGGTCAACCTCTTTCCTTCACATATATTTAATACTGGCAACAATATGATAAAAAATAATGAAATGGTAACAATTATAAATAATATGATAAATATTGCAAAATGGTAACAATGGTAATTCTGCTGGTAACAATAAAATAATTTAATTCTATTTTTCACGAAGTTATGAGAATCTTTAATTTTATTGGAATTATTTGAAATTATGATTTAATTTACTTTTAAAATTAAAATAAGATTTTGGATTTTAAAAATGTAAAATTTTAAACATTTAAATTTATTTCATTTGTAATCTGGTTTCGAGGAGCTACAAAATTTTAAAATCATTTCTTTTGGCAATTTTGGAATATTAATTATTAAATACAAAAATGAAATTATAAAGAAGAATTTAAAATAATAATTTGTTAAAGGTGAAGCTGCGTTTCTCAAGGTAATCGACCAGTCATATGAAGAAAATTTGGGTCATGTGTCGGTTTTCTTACGTTCTTTGAAGTTTTATTACTTACTGTCTTACTGTCCTCCCCCAGGAAGGTCCTGGTCTTGTATAAAACCACGACCTGTCAGTCGACTCAGCATGCTTTTCCACTCGGCTCTGTCTTCCCACAGTCTTCTCTCTTGTATTTCCTCCACTGCAGGCAGCCCGCATCTCATCAACGAATCTTGCAACGACTCCTTCCATCTCTTCCTTGGTCTTCCTCTGAGTCTTCTTCCATCCGGCGTCCACTCCCTCGTCTCTTCGCCAGCCTGTCTTCCTGCATCCTTTCCAAATGTCCCCACCATCTGATTTTGGCCACATCTATCCTACTCACCATAGGTGTCACTCCGACTTCCCTTCTGACTCTTTCATTCCTTATTCTATCTTTCTTAGTCTTTCCAATTATTGCTCTCAAGATCTTCATCTCCGTTGCCTGTATCCTACTTTCATGCCTTTTAGTAGTACACCATGTCTCTGCTCCGTATAGCAATATAGGTGCTAACACTCCTTCGTAAATACTTCTTTTCACCTCTACACCCATATATTGATCTTTCATCAAAGGATACACAGCCCTTGCCGCTCTTCCTAACTTCGTTATCCTATGCGTGATCTCTGCATCACACCCTCCGTCTTCTGTATATATTCCACCCAGGTATTTGAATTCTTTAACTTTCTTCAAGCTTTCTCCATTCACCATGATCTCCCAACCTTCCTCCCCCTCTCTGCTCACCATCATCACCTCAGTTTTCTCAGTGTTCATTTGTAGCCCCTTTGCTCCAAGTTTTTAAGCGAAACATCTCGTAATTCTTTCCATTCCTTCTCTACTTTCACTCCACACCGCCAAATCATCCGCATATGCCATAATATCTCCCTCCATTTCCCCCACCTCCTCTTTAACCTCTTCAATGACTTTATCAATATAAGCTATGAACAATAAGGGCGATCAATAACGCTTCCCTGTTTCACCCCCTTCAAGAGAAAATAACATTTAATATTTAGATATTATTTATGGTGTGAAGTTCAAAAATTGTTAATTCTTTACTTTTTCATTTTTATTTATTTAAAGTTTTTTTAAACAATTTTTTTTCGTTAATTAAGATTGCTAACGATAAATCTCTCTCTCTCTCTCTCTCTCTCTCTCTCTCTCTCTCTCTCTCTCTCTCTCTCTCTCTCTCTCTCTCTCTCTCTCTCTCTCTCTCTCTGTGTTAATTCTTTACTCTTTTATTTTTATTTATTTTAAGTTTTTTTAAACAATTTTACTTAGTTAAGTAATTATGCGAGTAAGATTTTACACGGCACCGTTCGCGAGCAGCGAGCGGTCTGCCGTGAATCCACGCCCGCCTGCCGTGCATCCACCCTATGGTATTGCATTAGTTTTTATTAAACTCAATAAATATCTAATTAAAAATAATTTAGCTACAAAATAAAATAATTTTGAAAATGAATAAAAATCTCATTTAAGCAGGTTAGGTTAGGTTTGGTTAGGCTACATCGCATTAGATTAACAAAGATTTAGTTTTTTTTTTTTTTAATTTTTATTTATTTATTTCACATTTTCGTGCTAGTGCAATTTTTATTAATCCAACATGTGTTTATTTACCAATATATATATATATATATATATATATATATATATATATATATATATATATATATATATATATATATATATATATATATATATATATATATATATATATATATATATATATATATATATATAATATTATATATATATATATATATATATATATATATATATATATATATATATATATATATATAATGTTATATATTATATATATATATATATAAAAAAAAAAATATATATATATATATATATATATATATATATATATATTATTATTATTATTATTATTATTATACAGACACTTATTCCCGCTTAAGCGGGGTAGTGGTACGCAGCTTCCCTATTTCCTTCATCTCGCCCTCACCCACCTCCTCCATTCCATTCTATCTCTCGCCAACACCCTACCTTCCTCCACCCTCATCCCTCTCTCTTCCAGCATTTCCTTTATTCCATCCATCCACCTTCTTCTTGGTCTCCCCCTTCCTCTTCTTCCTATCCCCTCCGCCTCCCAAACTCTCCTAACCACCCTCTGCTCCTCCATTCTCTCCAGATGTCCAAACCATCTTAACATTCCCTTCTCCGCTCTTCTCACCAAACCATTCTTCCAATCACATCTCTCTTATTACCCTATTCCTAATCCTCTCTCTTTTACTAACCCCACATACCGCTCTCAACCCTTTCATCTCAAACACCTCCAATTTCTTCTTGGACCTAGCATTCAACCCCCATGTTTCACACCCATATAGTACCGCTGGAACACAAATTTTTTCAAACATACTTATCTTAAGTTTATGTGATAAATCCCCCCTTTCCATAATTCCCTCAAACCACTCAATGCTCTCATTCCTTCTCCTACTCTATGATCTATCTCTTCCTTCATCCCTCCTTCCTTACCCAAATCCATCCCTAAATATCTGAAAACCTTTACTTCTTCTAATACTACACCTCCTACTCTAATCTCTAACCCCATCCCCTCATCTGTTTCCTCCTCCTCAAACACTAACACTTTACTTTTACCTGGATTTATCTTAAGACCCTTTTGTCCACACACTCTCTCAAACTCCTTCACCAAATACTACAGCCCTTCTGAATCCTTCGCCACCAAGGTAGTATCATCCGCAAATAGTATCATGTTCACTTCCCATCTATCACCCCTATCCATCAAGTTCCACCCCTCTCCCCTCCCTCATCATTCCTCTGCAAACACTCTCCATAAATAAGTTGAAAAGCCACGGTGACATTACACATCCCTGTCTCAACCCTCTCTCCACTCCAAACATCTCACTCTCCCCTCCTAATACTCTCACACACATTCTGCTATTCCTATAAAAGGCCCTAATACCTTTACCTAATTTACCCCCTACTCCATGTTCCTCCAGCACCCTCCATAATTCCCTCCTCTTCACTCTATCATATGCTTTCTCCAGATCTAAAAAACACCCATACACTTTCCCTTTCCTTTCTATACCTTTCTCCACAAGCATCTTCATTGTGAATACTTGATCCACACACCCCCTTCCCATCCTAAATCCTCCTTGTTCTTCCCCCATTCTCTCTTCCGTTAAATCTCTCACCCTCTCAATTAGTATTCTCCCATA
>JABUQX010033662.1:17500-45038 GCA_015478945.1 Trachelipus rathkii
GTTTTCTTTTTCCTTTTTAAAAATATAAGAACTATATTTTAATAAATTTTTTCACTAATTTTCCAAAATTCATTTTTTACTTGAATATATTCTTTCAAATAGTACGAGATATTAAATCACTATTTAAATTAATTTTGAAACTTTTTAATCACTCTAATATATAATAGTGTGTGAATGTAACTATTTAAACAAAAATCAAAAAAATATAAATATTGATTTTTTCTTTAATGTCCTTATTGTTACCCAAATTGGTTTTTATTAATAGTTCTTTAAAATGTTCTTAAGGTCATCTTTTCTTGACCTATTTATTCTATTAAAAGATTGTTCTATAAAATGTCTTATAAATTGTTATTAGTGGTCATCTTTTCCTTTGACCTATTTTATTCTATTAGAATGATACTTCAAGATGTTCTTCAAAAATGGGAATTTTTTTCTTCAAAGATAAATGTGATGGTAAGATCATTTCTTTTGTCTATTTTAGGTAAACCTTATTTGTTTTATAACTTTCTTCAAAGTTCTTTTCAAATTTTTCTATGTTCTTTCTAAATTGGAATCAGTCAATTTATGAGTATATATATATCATTAAAGTTTTTTTACTTGCATCTTAAAAATTTCTTGTTATTAAAAAAATTTTTAAACTTCTTTATGATGATAAAAGTTTGTTTATAAAACCTTTTTCCTGTGAAAAGTTCTGTGTTTACCAAATTCTGTTCATTTAGTATATAAAGAAAAAGTAGGATAGCCCTCAGGAAAGTATATACATCTACTATGACTTTGTCTATGAATTTCTCAGTGTTCTTATTTTAAAGGTAGAACCATTCTTCCCTATGACCTTCTTTGAACACTTTTTTGTGTTCAATCTGGATAAACAATTTTGTCGGGGTCAAAAAATAGAACTATTCTATGTTCTGTGACCTTGTTCTGATGACCCTTTTGACCTTTTTGTCTGTTCTACAAGGTCCTTTCTAAATTTTGTAACTTTATATTAATTACAATACTTTAAAACCATATAAAAAAAAAACAATGATATTTTTAAATGTAAATAAAAAAAACACTTTTTTGTTTTCACTAAAAAAACTTGACTTCTCAGTCACACAAAAAAAAACAACGAAACAATACGTTTTCATTTTTTCCAAATCTCTCGGCATAAAAGGGGTCTATTTCCCTTTTTGTTTTTACGTTTTTCAAGAAAATAATTTTTTACAGGTCGAGGGTCATTTTCGTCTCCTTGTTTGTCTTTGTTTTTTTACTATTTTCAAAGGAAAATACTTTTTACTTATATATACTCAATTCGTACGACATACTATAATACATTAATCAAAAATAAGTAATGATAAATAATGCATAAAATTGATTAAAATAAAATACGCATTAAACAACAAAAACAAATACAAAACACACAAAACTATGTATCTTAGAGCGTAGATATGGTCTGTGAATGTGTGTGTTGGCAGAAAGAGCAAGAATTGAAAGCTTTGCAAAATGCATTAATGGGACAAGTTCAATATTTTATCGGTCAATGATACACTCAATGTCAATGTCTTTCCCAATGCTGTTTTTGTTTTTTCCGCATTTAGCTTATTCCCTCTTCCCCCATTTTACTCCCCCAATTTCTCATTCAAGTTTTTAGTGAGTGAATGAGTATACTATATTTTACGATATCTACTATTTTGCTGATTCTGATTTATTGAACTCGATTTTCTCCACATATGTAAACAGAACAAATTCTCGAACAAACTTTTTTATTCAACAACTATCTTATTGAGTTTATTAGATGCTGTTTGTTATGTGCGATTTTATTAATCTTATATATAGCCTGATCGAATAATTATAATTAACTAAATTATATCAAAAGGGGTCTATTAATTCTACTCTAACTTAGTTTAGAAGATAAAAAAAATAATTAACTTTTTTAATAATCGATTTAAAAATGGATTTGCATTTTTCTATGTATCTTAAAAGATCTTCCCTCTTGGAAAAAAACATAAGAAAATACAATCAAACGATATTTTATATTATTTTTGATATTTTTGCTTAAAAAAAAAACAAACAAAAAAACAATAATAAAATAATATTTAACGACTGTCATACAATGATTCTTACACTTTTTTTGTAAATTTAATTTCTTCTAGTTTTATTTTTTATATATAAAAAAATGATAATAAAAAAAAAATCTAAAATTTTTTTTTTTCCTATTTTGTTACATAAAATGAGTAGCCATTTTTTTTAACAGCTTCTATATTGAAATTTTTCTGATCAACTTTATGATGTGATACAGCTTTTTTCTTGAGCTGTTTATTGTTGTGAGAAGCATAACAAATAAAAACTTTAAACAATGTAAATAAAAACTACTTTTATGTGTTTTCTTATCGAAGTCATGTACAGAACGTACTATTCGTATATTGACGCCTTCGCGAACGCACTATAATAAAAATAACGCTGTACATAACTTCACTAACTCTAAATTTATTTGAAACTGTATACATAATGAAATATTAATCTGCATATTAGACCCAAAGGTGCCAATATGCCAATAACCATTGATATATATTTTACTATTTAATTTTAGCATTTAGTATAGAAAATTTGTTATTAACATGTGGTGAAAATTAATTTCTGTACTTACACAGTATTTATTGATTTCCACCTTTGAACTTTTTAGGCATTTCTGGTGGATATTCAGCGGTTTTGCCCTCCACTGACGATCAATGAAAAAGGTTCGTCATGCTGAATGGGTTTTCCGGACTTATCAGGAGAATTACCGTGTCTTGGGTTCGTCTAGGAATCGAATCCTCCTTGTCCTTACGACCTTTTGTCTTTGTAGCCGTACCAAAGCCTCTAACTCGGTGCTACGTGTAGACTTGTAGTGGCCACTACTACCAAACCAGTCTTGTAGTCGCTAACACTCCCTTAACTAGGTGATAGGTGATCGAAAAAGGGAAGGGTTGAGGAAGAAAAAAAAAAGGAATAAAAAGACAAAAATAACCGTAAAAAAACAGACAACTCAAAACACATAATATATATCATAAACAAACTGATATTAATGAACAGCGTCATTGAATACTTCGACTGGGCGCGAGAAGCAATATGATCATTAAACTTAAATTAACGTTCCAGAGCGCTCTTCGCTTGGCGACGTATAAAGACGAATAAATACTAAAAACTTTAAATATATACAAGGTTTTGGAAAGAACGCGCGGTTATGATAAGCAGCGATTATAAAACCGAAGGATTACGACCTCAAAAATCCTGAGCAACGAAGCCAAATCTCGCCGGGGCTGCTACTACCTTCCACATTGTGTATATAGAAAGTCCTATAAGTATTCCTACAGTCAACTCTTCGGGCGATTTAGTGGGATTGTTTTCTTTTTGTATATTTTTTTTTTTTTAAACGCTGTTATTATCAAGATATTATTTCAATTCAAATATGCACGAAGATAATTTACCGAACAAGGTAATTACAAAAACCTGTTCAAATAACGATAAGAACAAAAAATATTTATACATAGAAATATAAATAATTTTCTTAGGAAGGAAAATTAGAGCCAGACGATGCACCAATTATTAAAACCATTAGGAATTAAAAATAATAATATTCATATTTTATATTTTCATGAAACTTTGTAAGGAATTATTATAAAGCTCATATTCCAAGAAATATGTCTAGTAATATATATTTTATATAATATATGTAGTAATAGTATATATTCATTGGTATTTTACATAATTTAATTAAAATGAAATGTGTTATTATTAAAAATACATACAATTATATTAAATAAAATTTAGTAATTATTATTTTTTAAAAACAGTAAGAATCTATGTAATATAATTTATGCACTACAGTTTATTATATTATATTCTTCTACACTTTCTCACATTATCAGTATCGTCGTAAAAACACATTATAAATCATCCTTAGAATGTAATATTCTTCACGCTTTCTTTAACGAGATATTTCTTGAAAAGTCACGATCCATTTTAAATCTGTTCTAGTTTTAAATCATAAGAAAAATTCAACCATAAAAACATAAAATAGAAAAAAAAGGTTCTTATTTTTTTTTTTTTAATTGCTTACAAATTATGAAATAAAAACATTTTTTTTATAGTTATTTAAGATTTAATATTAATATATTTATCATTTAAATGGAAATTCAAGTTTTGAATTTCTTTATAAATACATATATTTTTAAAAATTAATATTCTTCACTCTTTCTTTAACGAGATATTTCTTGAAAATTTTATTTTTTTCTCACTAAGAAGTGTAAACCAGTGTATGATACTACACTCGATGGAAATATAAAAAAATTTACTATGTTTTTTTTTTTTCTTGCTTTTGTTTTTTTTAAGCAAATAATATCAATAAAATATTAGAATAATTATTATAAAAAATATGTGGATGTTAATTCTTATTCGAGGAGGAAAGTATCTTTAATATATATATTATTATGATATATTATTGTATATAATATACTATTATTATTACTATTCTATTATATTATTATTATATTATTTTATTTTATTATTATTATATATTATTATATTTTATATTATTATTATCGATTGTTATTAAATTCCTTTTAAAAAAAGTTCAAATGTATTATTATGATTATGATCAACATTATGATTATGATCAACACTGCCAACAATTGTTTGAAATTATTAAAAATAAATTGGTTTTAATATTTTAATTTATATTGTTAAATCAATATTTCATATCTCATAAAACAAAATCAAACGCTTTGCCATGCTTTTTAAGTCAATAACCAATAATTAAGATAAATATAGAGATTGTAGGTTAATTTTTAACATAAGAATAACCCTTCGTGAAAAAAAATTACCATTAATAATTTTTATATTGTTATAAAAATTACTTTTAAAATATACACCTTTTCTAATACTATATGTAATTTGAAATAATAGCTTTAGATAAAATTAAATTTTAACAATAAGTTTACCATTTTAGATAAAATATGTCTCTCAAAGCCAGTTTCTTCGCACATACACTAAACAGCATTAATAAAAACTCAATTAAAGATACGTTGTATTAGCTCTCCGGGGTTAATTTTTAAAAATAAGTGTTTGGTTGGTTGTAACTTTTAAGGCGTATAATATGTTACTTTCCTTGTTTATTTTATTTTTTATTATGAAAATATAAAGAAAGAGAAAATTTGTTATTCCCCTAAGGAGGCTAAAGAAAATTGACATATAATTAATAATATGTGGGATGAAAAATTTCATAAGAAATTTATTTTTCTATAAATCAAAGTCATGGCAGACACAAAATATATAATTTAAGTATATATAATATATATGAATTTATTAAATGTATTATTTTTTTTGATTATAAAAGATTTCTGATGATTAAAAATTCCTATTCAGGACCCCTTATTTTAAAAAAGACACTCTATCTATCTAACTCTTTAGTTGGGAACCTTCACTCATTCCATCTCACTAAAAACGTCCCCTGCACACTATTCTAGCTTTTTCTCCAATGAGAATTTGTGGAGAGCCCTCCTCTGACGTTTAATACATAATATAGTCGAGGAGTGGACTAAACTGATTTTACCTTATGTTAAGGAATCTTGCGTATCTCACAAGTCTTTTAATGTTAGTAGTCGGCGGAATACACGCAAACTAGGCCACGCGATTCTAATTGATGGTAATGCTTCTTATAAAACATCCTAAGCCTCATCTCCCAACTCTTCCCCTCCGCACTTCCTCCTGTTCGTGTATTTTTCTGTCTTTCCTCTGTCTATCTCTCCGGTATAGAAGAAACAACTAAAACTAATACTCTGAGTCTTAAATTGCTTTGTTAAAAGAGGAGGATCAATCATAAAAATGTGAACAGGGTTTTGTGGCTAAGAGAGTGGGAATGATCGAATGACCGATATTAAAATATTGAACTTTTGTGATACCGTAGACCCATAAATATTTGCATTTTGCAAAGCTATATAATTGTGTACGTATATGTGTTTACATAATCATAAGCTTGACGATAAAGGATTCTTTATACTATTTATATAATTATCTTATTAAATTTTATTTTGTTTCAATTTATTGGTATATTAGTTTTAAAATCAATATTATGTTTTGCTCCGCATATTATATATATAATCATTATTGACTTTATATGTTTTTCTGTCAATATATCTTACTAATGAGGTAATACTATAATTGAAGTTAAAAAAAAAAAGTATTTTCTCCTTTATTGAAAATTGAGTAAAAAACAAAACAAAAAGGATTTGATTAAGCTTCGCTTTGTTAAGACTAAAAATTTCAAATTTTTCTATGAAGAAATATATTTTAATATTAAACAAGAATCAAGTTGGGCATAAATCGAAGAGGATGACTACACTTACCCCTATGAAAAATTTGGGAAAAAAATAGCGAAGAGTGGGATATATATCGTTGTTTGTTTTTTTTTTTTGATGTTGACTTTTGATGCAAAGTCAATTTTGTTTGGTGAGTGAAAAACAAAAAAAGATGTTTTTGTGTGTGTTTTTAGAAGTTATTGTACATTTAAAAATGATACATTGTTTTTGTTTATATATTGGTTTTAAAGTATTGTAATTAATATAAGTTACAAAATTTTAGGGAAGGACCTTGTAGAAAGACAGAAAGAGGGTCAAAAAAGGGTCTATTCAGAACAAGTAAGAAAAAACATAGAAGAGAAAGTAGTTCTATTAGAGAGCGAAAAAAAAAATTGTTCCAGTTGAACACAAAAAAAAAAAATGTTCCCAAAATTTTTCTATAGCTGACAATATACCGTACTATTTAAAAAAAATTAGAACACTAGAAAAAATGTTATAGAAACAAGTCATTAGAAAACATGTTCTACAGAACACAAGAACAGAGGAATTTTTTGGTGGATATGTCAAGATTGAACACAGAAAATTTGTAAAGCACAGAACTTTCTTCCCATAAAAACGAGGTTTATATAACCAAACTTTTATCCTATAAAGGGTAGCTTTTGTACAGAGATTTATTTAAAAAATATTAACAAAAGCTTGGAGTGTATGTATAAATGGGACTTGTCCCGGCCTTTTAGAAAATACATTTAGAATAGAGCAACTTTATTGGAAAGAACTTTGAACACCAAGGAGCTTGAAGTTAAAAAATTGAATTTTGAAACAAAAAATGAGTCGCAACATAAAAATTAAAGGAATTGTTGTAACCTTTGACAAAGAAATAAGTTAACCTTACAAAGAAAGTTCACATTATTAGTATAAATAAATTATGCTGTATCTGATTATGTTTGGGGGCAATCGCTGCGAGCTATGCACGTAAGAAAAATTAAGATATTTATATTGGTCATTATTGTATAACTAAAAAATAAAGAAATTCAAGATCGCTAAGAAATTCAATATAAATAGATATTTAAACATAGGTCAAGAAAAATGTAAAAAGAATATAACCAATTTATATTATATATATATATAGAACATTATATATATAGAACATTTTACTAAGAATTAAAAATTATGGTCTAATGTAGTAAATAAATATGATATAATGACCTGTATTTATAACATTTTTATATAAAAGTAAACTATTAAGTAATATCAAAAACAGAACTACTATTGTGATAAATAGGGAAGGGACCTTAAGAATAAAATTATATATTATTATATAATTTTTTATATTAGTATTTTTATGTATAAGTTAAATAAATATACTTCTTCACCTATATTTTATATATTAGATAGTGTATTTAATAAAGTATTCATTAATTTAATTAGTTGATATTTAATTATCCAATTAGAAATTTATATATTAACATTAATAATTCAAATTAATGTTCTCCTGCAAAAGCTAAAAATATGAATTTTGATGACAAAAGATCGTGAAAAAACTATTTCGTTTTTATTATATTATAAATTAATTATAGTTCTCTTTCAAATTTTTTTAAATCTTAATAGTGACACAAAATTAATTACTCTCTTTGTTAATAACTTAAACAAATTTGCAATATTTTATTTAGAGTAATAATATAATATATTAAAAGTGATTATATATTAAGACATTTGTTAAATTATAATTTTAATTAATTAGAACCGAAATTACTTTTAAAATAATATATATAAGAACAATTTTAATACCTATAAATAAGTGTATAATGTTAATTCAATGACAGAAAAAGAAAATTTAAGCAATGATAAAATAAAATATAAAACTTTTATAATATTTATTTTAATTTTATAGATATGTTGACTTGATGGTTTTTTTATTTTATATATTTTTTTTTTTAGGTTGTTTATAATAAAATAATATAATATTTTCTCTGTCAAACACAGATCAGTCTATAATATATACAAGCTATATTTAGATAGATAGTCATGAGTAATAAAATATAGTACTTCAATCCTAATTATTATTATAAATAATAATTCTTTTGCATTACTTCCTAATAATAAAAAGTAACCATGTAATATATACTATTTTTTTAAAAAAAATAAAATAATAATTATAACCAGTTTTGAAAGTTACTCAGTATCAGTTTAGAGTTTTATTTTATTTTTAAAATTTTTAATTTTCATTACATGATGGTATGCCCATGTTATACATCTTTTGCTTAATTAAGAAAAATTGTCATTACCCACGGGCTGCTGCACCCTTTTGAGTTGGAAAATATAAAAAATCAATAAAATCCACAAAAATTCAATCAAAATTGTGTTAAAATATTAAATATTAATTTTAATTTTAATAATTTCTTTATAATTTTAAAGTATAGAAAAACTATTCTTATTAGTTAAATAAGATATTTTTTATAAATTAAATTTTCACTATTATATAGACACTCAAAAGAATGAAACATTTTAATAATAGAGATAGTATTATGATTGAGATATTAATAATTAATAATTTGAAATTAATTTATAATTTTATGTGAATATAATATTCAGATAGTTTATATAAATGATTTAGCCTAAATAGTTAAATGTTGAATGTGAACTACCAAATAATCAAACAGATTGAGAAAACAGTTCTGAAATTATTAACTTTAAAGTTTTTCTAACAATTGTTTTTTGGCTTGATAAAAGTTTGAGGTGCAGAAAGAGACTGGGTATTACAATAGAAGGATATAACGACAAAGTTTGAAGTGCACGACTCAAAAAAAAGCATAAAGCTCCAAGTCGGTTAAAAGAGAAAAAGAGTGAACGGTTTAGAGGAAGTGAGCAGGTTGAATTTTTCAATATTCACAAATGAAACTTAAGTATATATATTTAAAACCGAAGCGTAAATGTGGTAAAGAGAATATAAATTTGTATGAAGAATGGGACGGTGGGCATCACACGAGGGGATGCCATTTCAGCTGAAACGGCAACTAAAAACGTCACTACTAATCACCGCGGGTTCACGAATCTGTATCAATGGCTGTTTTTATAGGCGGGATGAGGATAATATGGTGAAATATAAGAGGGTTGTGTTATATTGTTTATTAAGACCACCCCTAAAAGGGGACTTTCTCGAAGACTGATCGCGGTTTGTCTTCTCAAGTTTTGACAATTTCTTGATTTTTCCCTTTTAAAAAGGTTTATATGTAGTTGTCTGATAATTATATTTTAATGCGATCGTTAACATAGATAATGGAGAGTTTTATTACTCCAATGTATAAAGAAGAATAGGTGGATAAATGCGAGAGTCGCTAATGGGATGGAGTGAAGCCAATTTAGGGAGAAAGTGAGTTGGCTTAGGTGTATGTACTAATATAAAAACTCCCAATGATTGAATTGTTGAAGGGTTCGAGACAAATCTCTGCAGACCTGGACATTGGAAAATCGGGAGCGATTGATGAATCCTCCTCGCATATCACACACACACACAACATTATATATAGAATATATCAAATAATAATATATATAATTGATATAACTATAATTATATATAAATATTTAGTATATATAGTATATAAAGTAGATAATATATATAATTAATATTTATTATTATAATATATATATATTAATATATATATATATTATATATATATATATATATATTATTATATATTATATATATTATATATATATATAATATATTTAATTATATTATATTATTTAATATATATATATTTATTATAATTATATTAAATAGGTATATATATTAGTAACTTATATAATATATATTATTATAATATTACCATAATACTGATAATATATATTATTATTAATAAGTATATATATACTATATTATTTATTATTATGTAATTATACTATATCATATTAATTATTATATTTATATATTATATTATATATAATAATCTAATCCTGCTATCTATTCATAATTCTAGAGTATTATATTTATTATATATTAGCGGTGGCATATTGAGGTGTTTTCGTTGGGTTGGGCTGGAACAATTTTAGAGCTCGGTTCTTTACTGCCACTATTGCTTGCTCTCGATAACGGTGTGGTGTCGGCTTGGCGTAATTGGCGTGGTAAAATATAGTTATCGGGATGCACAGATGGTGAGTCTGTGGGGTTTGCGGATCAGACCATGACAGGTTTTGGTTGCGTGGCGGTGCGGGTGCGGTGCGGTGCTGCGGTGCCCGTCGGAACACGGAGGAAGGCTGGGTTGCAGGTGCTGGTCGTGGTGTGCGAAGCAGACTCGTTTGCGGGGCAGTCGGTTGCGGTGCTCCGTCAAAATCCTGGTTCGAGGTTGATCGCGTTTTGATCGACACTAATAATATATTATAATATATTATCTTTGATTTTATTTTACTAAAAATATATATATATTAACACTTTTATCCATATTATATATATATTATTAAATATATAATATATTTCATATATTTATATTTTTATATATTATATATATTTAATATATTAAATTATTTTATAACTTTAATTAATATATATTATTATATTTATATTAATTATAGTTCTAGCTTGAGGCTTGTAGGAGAAGGAGGACAACAATTAGTTTTTAAATGTATAATAATACGGTTTTCAATCTTTATTATATTATAATATATTTTCTATTAATTATTATTAATTATATATTATATATAATAATTATTATATATATTTAATTATATCATACTATATATAATTAATAAATATATTAAAATATATAATATATATAATAATTAAAAATATATTAATAATATTTAATATTTATATTATAATTTATCACACATATATAATCATTATTATCTAAGTCAATAAATCAATTATATAATTATTATATACTATCATACTTATATATAATATATATATATATAATATAAATTATAATATATATTATAATTATGTACATTAACTCTATATAATAATATATATATATAATAGAAATATATAAACTATATTATGAGCCTAAGGCTTCTGGAATAAGACTACCGCCACGCGATGTGGAGGAAGGAGACCCCAAAACGTGAGAGAGGCTTGCTCAACCGAATTACCGAGAAGTTGAAATTCGAGCCAGGACACAGGCGAGCAGCCAGAGAGCCCTTGCTACTGTGCGACCAAGAGTGAGACAGACACGGAAGTGAGCAGAGCGGAGAGCTCTCACGATTCGAGAACGCATCCGCATGGGCAACAAATCTTCGTTTATATCGTTAATGATGTGCAAATGGGCAATATCGTAACAAGCGTCGTGAAGGTGTATGTTTTCGGCTAAATACGTGGGAAACGACGATCCGAGTTATCGAGAGGACGAAGACGACCAAGCATGCCAACGAGTCCCTATCCTTTTGCTGCACCGCACTTCGCAATGCTTAATGACGCATTCTCTCCATCAGATAAGTTTTTATTCTTCTCTTAATAGGAAATGAGTCATATAATTTACCTTGTATTTTTTTGGATTTACGCTAATAAAAACTTAGTCTAACAATTTCTTTTATTAAACCATTATAATTCTGATTTATCTTGTAAATTCTCCTGGGTTTTTGAATGGCGAGTCTTTCATCTAATATAATATTTATTCTTACTAAAATCATCCTTTATTCATTTACTTTGCCAGTATTTCTATCACACTATCACAGTATTCTGTCACTATATTTTCAAAATATTTATATTGATATATATTTAAATATCTCTAAAAACACATATATAACACAACTATTTAACAAACAAACACAAAATAAGTATTATTTATATAAAATACTTTTAATCAAAACAGTGAGTGTATATTATGCTCTAGATAATTCCAGTTTTATTAAGATGAACATGGAGGATATATTCGTAATAGTACGTTAATTACTAGTATATAGTAGCTGATAATATAATACAAATGAATACTATTAACTAACGTAATACTATATCTGAATTATAGTATAACTAATATTGATTATAGAAAATAAGTTTATGATAATACAATATTTATTGTGCTGTAGTAGTAGATTTTCGGAGGGATACAAGTGTGCCTCCCCCCGAGACTGAAGTGAGAGATAGACACCAAATATGGGCATGTCTGTGAGTAGGAAGGTATATCAACCATCGTTCCCTGTTGCCACCTTCAGTTATGGTTCTTACCCTATTTTAAGCTCTGTTCTTCCTATCATGCATTACTCATTAGAGAATTTGGAGCTGTATGATATATATCGTGTTTTACATATTTTAATTGTCATAAAAGAAAATTTGGATGGTGTTTTTTCACTTACTGATATAACATCTTATACTGTTAATAATTAATTTGTTTCTATCATTTATAAAAAAAGATGATAGAAATTAATTTAATAATTATAAGGTTGCGGGAAGATATGACTGGGTAGTAAGCCACGCGTAGCAGTACATAAATATTAAATATTTAATATAGTGACAATAGTTTTTTTTTTTCTGTTGGCTGTATATATATATAGACAGTAATTAAATACTTAAATAATCAAGAATTAGTGATTACTATGAGTGGAAATTATTGTGTTTAACGATCTTAATAAATAATAATTAAATAATGAAATATATATATATAGATAAGTGCAGCCATATAAAGGGATAAAAATATTTGGTTTGTCAGTCTCTAGACATATTTATTATTAAGAAAATTATAATGTATATAATGTATAATAAATATATATATCATATATAGTATATATATATTTATATGTGAGTATATATTATATTATTATATTGCCCCTGTTATGATTTCAGACGGAACTCCACGTCATCAAGAGTTGACTTGAAACTTTTACTTTTTGGTTTTGTTTTTAACAAGATATTGCCATATATGATTACTAATAATGAATGTTAAGTGTGTGGGTGGTGGAGCAAGTGATTTCTCACAAAGTTTCCGCAAATATTTTAAAATATATTTTTTAAATCAAGATTTATGTAAATTAAAAAATTCCAAGAATATTTGGAAAATAGAATGTCGTCGGAAGAGTTACGTTAATAACTTAACAAAAAACCAATTACCATATTTGGACAAATCAGCATATAGAAGGCTTTAAGCTTTTCACAAAAAAGTCAAAAAGAATAGAAATAAAAAAATCACTAAAAGGTGGATAATATATCGTGCGCATGAAAAGTGTAATGTTACACAGAGAATTAAAAAAGTGAACAGGAAAATAGATAAAAACAGATCAGTGACGTCCAGGGGGGACCCTGAGGACCGCGACCGGATAGCGGGGAACATAAGTGGGGGGAAGTTTTTCCGAAATATATCCAGCATACGTTAGGAGGACGGGCGGTCGGAAAGGAAATCCCCCGCGACGCACCCAGAAGATAACATGAAAACGGGTGGGTCTCTGAGACCCCTCCCCGGAAGGGGGAAAATAGTCCCTGTCGGTTCCCCGGAAGGCCGAGAGACCCCGACTGCCTGCCTTGGGGTAAGTTTTAGCCTTCTGGGTATTCATTTTATGTTTAAAATTAAAAAAAATGTAAAACATCTGACGGAGAATAATCGTGAAAACCGGTATAGCAATCTAAGTATATTTTGTTTGAAGTCAATCGTCCCGTTCCACCTCGACTTAAATTGAGTTTGTAATAGGCTATCATTATACTCGAAATATGATAAAAAAAAAAATACTAAAAACAGACCGGAGTTCGTAGAAACATTATGCAAAAAGGTCCTATAGTTAATAATATATTAACTAAATATATTCTATAGGTATAGGGTATAGTATATAGTACTACACCGGCTATTAGAAATAATAATAATATGTAATATAGATACTTAGGTATATATATATATATATAGGTACGGCTTCTCATAAAAAAGTCAGTAGGTGAGTCATATATAAATAATTCTGGTGTTTGGTGTTTGGTGTTTTATATATTATAATTTAATATATGATTTCTTGTTATCACTATACTGAAAAAAAGCCCCCGCGTAGAGCTCAGTGGTAGAGCCACTCGCCAAACAAGGTGCGGAAAGTCCCGATGTTCGGCAGTGCGCTCCCGGCGTGGGTGGGAAGTAAGTGTAGCTTTGTTTTTTTCTGTTTCCTTGGGGGCTTTGGCTTCGTCCCTGTCTGACGTTAATTGGATGTACACTCACTCCTCCCTATTGAACATTAAGACTGACGCTCGTGTGCCCGACGTGAGCGTGGGTGTTTTGATCTTCTGTTAAATAGATTGGTGATAATACTACACTACTATTATACTCACCTTAAATGAGAATATTATAATTTTTCTTATGTAGATCAGTAATTTTATTTGACTAGTATAAGTATAGATTTTATATATATATATATAATTATTACTTAGGTTAGTATTTGGTCCAGCATCTCCGGAAAAAATTGCCCAGTCCCATACTGATCTACTAAAGAAAACTAATAAACAGTACATCGGAAAATAAATATTTCAATTTTATTAATCCAGGAAGACATTTTCTCTCACCCCGGAAAAATTTAGAAAAGGGGACTACACATAATAAAAAAATAACTGGCTTTTCTTAAAAATATTTAAAATAATTGTTAAAATATTTGTTTTTGAAAATATTACAGTTTTTCTCCTTTGATAATTTCAAGATAGCTCAGAGGACTTAATGCGCGAAGATGAGAGTCGACGGTGAAAGGTTCTAATGTTGAATTTTTATTGGGATCATTTAAAACATAACGAATACCCTCCGGTAAGACATCTAAGACGGGATTAGACAGCTCGGGGTTTTCGGCGCCTACCCGGGAGACGAAACGCGGGGGACTTCGTTCTTTTCTTTTTTTCTTTTTATCCCCTCTCTGTCCCTCCGTCGGCTCGAAGAATGTAATAAGGAATTTATATCAAGAAAAAAAATAATATTTTTTTTCTTATCAAAGCATATAATAAAAATGAGCGGGATTTGGGTTAAAACTTTCGTGCTGCTCGAGACATAGCTGGCCAGCCTTCAAAGTCAAATCAGATAGGCGTGCACTATTAATTCAAAAGGTCTAGAGAAGTTTTTTAACTGAGTATTTATGGAGTGTGTTGTAGATAATGAGGTGAAAGATAAGTTAAAAAATTTTCATTTTTAGTTTCTCTTTCAATGAAATTACTTTTGGTCCCTGAAGTGAAAGTCAGAAATATTGTTTGTGGTCGTCCACCTTTTCTCTGTAAGAAATGTTTATAAGTTTCTAGTTTACATTGCCTGAATAAACCTTTCGGGCATGCCCTTGGCCATTAATATAATATAATTAAATATATATTATATATATTTATATTATATATATATGTCATATCTTTAGAGAAACATGTTTATATTTTGTTTCTCAGATCGTATATATAATATATATTTTTATATATATATATATATTTAATATGAAAGGGGTATTTGTAAAATAATTGGTAAACCATTAAAAACATACAACTCAGTATCTCGAAACACTACAATAGATAACAGGGAAAAAGGAAATACACTGTACCTGGATCCTGGTAAACATTTTAGTGGCGGAAAATTTGTAAAATATATAATATTAATTATATTTAAATATATTATATATATATATATATATAATACATTATATAATATAATATTTAATATATATAAATATGATAATATATATATAAGAATAATAAATATAAATATATAGAGTTAAAGTTAATATATATTAAATAATAATATAATAATATATAGTCCAAATACGCTAGCTCGTATCTCTTATTAAACTTTAATTCTTGGAAGTATCAACAACTCCTGAACCTGAACATAGAAAATGTAAAATAAAAAATATAAAAATAAAAATTATATGTTATATTAATTATAGTATTGATTATATGGTACCCTATCTTGAAATGCTTGAGTGGTGACTAGTCCAAAAAAAACCTTGAAACTCTAAACCGAATTTAGTTTCTTTTTTTTTTTAATTAAACTCTAAAAAAAAATACCTACCAAGGTATACCGCCGATTGCTGACAGGAAGTTCGGGGTCATCCTCGGCCTTTATATATCATACCCGGGAACTTGACGGGTTATAGAGAACGAATTCCCCCCCGTTGGGGAAGGGTTCCCCCCTCCGGAACCCCCGTCTCTTTGGTATTTGGTATCGCGGGGTTTCCTCCGCCCCCTCCCCTAGTAGGTATGGAAACAACGATCCCCCCCCGTGGGTTCCCCGTCCGGCTTCGTGACCCCCCACTTACATTGCCCCGTGTAATTATCTTATATGAAACAAAATAATATAGTATATATAATAATATTAATTATATTATATAATATAATATTAATAAATTTAATAATTATTATAATATAATAAATATATATCTTATACTATATTATTCATATACGTAGTATAATTATATATATATAATATATTTATATTATTATATATATATTACATGATCTACATAAGTATATCATATTCCCTTGACGCGGAATCGTTAGGTTCAGTATGATTCATCTTTTAAATTTTATTTATTAATTTTTATATGTTTCCTTTACACAATTATTCTAACAAAAATTTATCAACCAAAGAATTAAAAATTGTTAACACTTCTTTTTTCTATTGTAATGCTATTTGAAGGTTATGCTTTTTGAGATATGAAAAAATATTTTATTTGGATTTTTATTTATTTATTTTTTTTAGCATTTCCCGCACTAAAATTGATTTTAACCAAGATTTCTCAAAGAATGGTAATTCCCTTTTCCCTTTGTATACTAATTTGTTAAAGTTTTTTGAGAATATGGAGTGTTAAGTTATTTTAAAAACTCTATAAAATTTAGTTTAAAACCAGTTTGATAAACCATAATTATACACTATAAAAATAATAAGTATATATAATAATTATAATAAATAAAAATATATATATATATATATATAAATATAATATATGTATGATTTATTAACAGAAATATATAAGTTATAAATATATTAGATAATTATATATAGAATAGATGTAATCAATGGATTATTTTATATATATAACTTTATTATTCCTTAAAAACAACTTATTTGCATAATAAAATTATATAATTGAAAATAAAAAAAATATACTGTTACAAAAATCCTCAGTTTTAGATTACTGCTACATTCAAATGAGATTTCGAACGTTCAAATAATAACAGTTTGTTAATACATAATTTTATACACTGAAATGCATTTTATAAACAAAAAAAAAAATAAAGATCATAAACTACGATCTTTTTGTTCATAATATTTTGAAAGGTTTTGATGCTTAAAAACAATTAGGAGAATTGTTGAGAATCAGTTTATCAAGAGCTGGTTTGGTATTGGGTATTCTTTTTGTCTCCTCCGTATCATTCACTAATAAGCGTATTAATCCTATGACCTTGAATAGATTGGTATAAGATATAGTATACTATATCAGTGGTGAGCTGACCCGGTTCGAGCAAACCGGCTGTTAACTCCTGCTATTTAACTCACCTAATTCAATTGCATTGGCAAAATCAGCTGATCAAATGGTTTACGCATCATATCTTCAGTACAAAACAAAAAATAGAGCTTAACTCTTCAGAAACAATTATTACATGAAACAATTTACTTAATACACAATATACATGATAATTAGTCAAACTAACACAATATGATAGTTGAGGATAAAATATTCTTATTAACGTTATCAGATCAGAACATATAAAATTTCTCCAAGATGGGTAAACGCCGCAGCTTATGTCAACGCAGGATTCAGATTTAATTTGAACTCACAGGATGGTTACAAGATTGTCTCTAAACCTAGTCTTGTGTTTGGCGGAATAAACTCTACATTTGTGAGTCCATTAAATGTTGGAAGCTCTATCCACAATATTGCAAATTTTATAACTTTATTTAAATATTTTTTATTAGTTAGATAAACAAGACAGTAGTTCTAATCACTACTATTTTCTAAACTTAAAAATAGTTAAGTCAATCAACGTACTTCAATTACATATCTTCAAATCAGATAAAAAGAGAACTGTTATACAATGCACAATATTAGCTAACAATATTTAAAGGAATAGCAACTTGAATGTAGATTAACGGAACAAGTACTAAGATCGGAACCAAAATTGTGGGAAATCCTCATGAAATCGCTAAGAAGACAGAAGTTCTAATCACTTCCAAAGCTATGTCTTCAGATACTAACGTGCATTTCAAAACAGGACCTGGACTACCATCAGCAAATACTCATAATAGTTACTATATTATACACAGCAGAATATCCTTATATATGAAAGATATTCATTTTAAAGCGACTCACACAGTATTTACCTCCGATTATTCGTTGACAGAAATATATAAATCAACATATATAGAAAAATGTACGAGCGTATAATTATGTCTACACAAAGCCAAGTCTGAACTAAATCACTATTATTAATAAAAAAATAGAAATATTCACACCAAATAAACGATAGCTTTCACACACGCAGCACCTTTTTTAGGTACAAACTCGCGGGTATCAACACCAGACAGTAACTAAACCTGCTAGTGTACCAAAATTGAGGTAAGGTATAGAAAAATTTTATTAATTAGGAGTCATTTTTATCCATGAAATATCATTATCTCACTTTTTAATAATAATAAAATTCTGAACTCATCTATTGTTTTAGAACATTACATCAACATTCTTTCGAAAAAACCCAAATTCCAATCCAGTGCTTATTAACTTTTGCATGAATATAATATTGCCATCAAAATATAAACAGTTAAAACTGATTCAATAACTACTCCCTGCTATTATATATTATATACGGCATCGCACTTATTATTATATATATTATATTATATTATATCTATATTATAATGCCACATAATAACAACTATAATAGAATAAAATTTTTTTTTATATTATACCTTTCCTACTTATCACGTAGACATAAGAATAATTATATTTGTTGTTATTATGTTTTAAAAGATAATTATTCTAGTATAAGATTGTACATCTGTGGGGTACATGTTAAAATCCATTCTCTTAAGTATATAATAAGTGATATTTGACACACTTCCGACGGGTGACAGATTTAGAAATTACTTGTCCTTATTCTGTCAAACATCAGCTTGAAACCAACCCTCTGACCAGAGAGTGTTCTTTAACGGTAATGAATCAAATTTAGAACCGTAGATCAAAATTTTTACCATCACTTCTCCTTTTTTTGTTATGATTAGCAGTTTAACTCGTTTACGTTACATCTCATTACATCTACAGTAAGTTAATTTCATATTCATGGTCATCCAAGGTGTCGGACGAGCTCAATGTTCCTTCTAAGATTGCTTTTAGTTAATCTTTTATAAATTTTTAGCTACTTTTCACCAAATCTAGAAACCTTAATATTTAACATCACCCTCTGGCATGAGGATGTATTTTAGGGTTATGGGTTGCTTATTAGGTTTACAAATTAGAAATTACTTAGAGAAGTTCTCCTCTTAGAATAGGGCTATGCCCGTGAGGTGTGAACTTTTGATTAAAAAAAAAAGATATGATGTGTCAAACTAGTAGATTTCAGGTACAGCGAGTTCAACTTTGGTGGTTTCAGGTCTCTTCGGGGCGTATTAAACCAAAAATGAAACCAAATTGGAAAAAAGAGAAATCCTTTAGTAAAAACTCATTGAGGATTTGAATGGTGAAACTGGAAAGATGAAGGTAAATGATTCTAGAAAGAATCAGAAGGGGTAAGGCCTAAAACAAGTAGGGACTCGTTTTCAAAATGGTGTTCCACCAATAAAATAAAAGTTTCCCTTGTACTGTGAATTTCACATTTAGGGTAAGATTAAACTAAAGCAAGATTGAACGGAAACACGCGATCGAACGAGAGGGGAAAATAGAATGTGAAAGAAAACTGCTGCAAAACTAGCCAACACACTCAAAAAAAGCGATCTACCAGAACAGTTTTGTGAATTTGTTGATCAAATATTTCTTTTTAATCTTGATAAAATTAGCAGTACTTTCTGCATTAACTAATTTCCAACATCAACAGTTATTGAATTTGAATATCACAAGCTTGTTAAGGCTTTACGTTGATGAATGACTATAGCCCGGATAGGTAACCAAAACCCACAATACTCACCACCCTAACAAAGCCACCATATATTATATCCCACATCACCACACTCAGACCTTACATATACCAAACAGCACCTAGGCAAAAGATCAAACATCACTAACCAATAATCAAACAACTAAATACACCTACCTCAACCAATACTATAAACATAAAATACCATCAATATAAAATAAATACCCCCCTAATAATCAACCTATCACCCCCTATAGCATAAAACGCAGCACAAATAAACCAAAAAATATATTATACAACTCACTCACCATCATAAACAAAACAATCGAAAAAAAACAACAACAAATACTCCATCTATAATCCCTATTATGATGCCTGAATCCAAAGTATTAAAGTCTTCACCTTAGTTCTGCAATAACTACCCTACACCAACACTTAACATACGAAGCACTCACTACTACCTAATATAGTATTACAATAATCTAATAAATACTATATTATATATATTACCACCACAACCATATAACACAACTACGAACCTAAACCATCACTCACACCTCATATAGACTTTGGTGATTAAATACTGAATAGATGGTATTAGATTTTTAAACATAAGCCGTTATGAATAATAACCCCTCCTGCCCCTTCCTAGTTACGCCTATGCCTGAATCTCAAAATATTAACTTTGATGGATAATTCAAATTATAATTGGAAGTTCGGTTCCACCAAAAACTCCACTAACGACTTTTCTTCCAAGAAAATCCAAAACCTCCAACAAAATTTTTATGAATATCACAGCATCCTCTAAACATAGTAACTATCACTATTCCTACACAGCTAAGTAGAAGCAGGAGAAAAATAAAACATATACACAGAGATCTACAACCAACGTACTAAACTTGGGCCCCACCTCATTATAAGTTTTCCTCACACGTCTTAACAAACCACACCGAAGAATACCTAACCCACTCAAAAACAAACCACAATGAACACTAATCTCTATCAATACGCACCAACAGACCTAACAAAACGGAGAAAGAACACACCACAAGACTTAAAAATAAGCCCCACTACAAAAAAACTCTTCACCCTCCCACTATTTTCTTCACCCACACCGCTACTATTGCCAACACAACCCCACAATACACTAAGTACTCTAAAAAATTACCCCCGGAAACAATTTCATTATCCTATCGCACAACAAGTAATAACACGCATGATTTGTTATCATTATATAATAAAAGAGATTTATTCTATAAATTATAAACAAACTCAAACATTTATTACAGAAATATTGCTCCTCGAAAAAAAAACACTCACAACATTCAGTTAATAAACAAATACAAATACACATACCAACCCACAGAACAGAGCACAAGCAACCACCAATAATGCTGAACCACAAATACAAATTAGAATTTCCCCCCACAGGACCCGCGACAAAACACTCTTCATCAAGACATGAAACAAACATCCAATGATACACACTTAGACACGAACCCCAGAAAGGAACATCGCACTTTGGTTAAACAGTAGAGCAAAAGATACCTCTCTCGCTAACAACACACGCCAAACCCCAAACACCACCAATCACAACCCCAAGACCCAAAAAAGTGAAGACAACTTTTTCCCTCAAGAGATTTTCTTTGACACCTAATAACGGCTTCCCCCTTCGAACCCCCACAATAAACACACCAAAATACGAGAGGACCAAACAAAACCAATTCCGAGAAATCATCGCACACATTTAAAGACCCTCCCCTCCACGCAAAAGAGAATCTCGCAGATACACCACCGTTGACCTGAGATAACAATACCAAAAACCTACTCATCAAACAATAAAAATAACAACATGAGAAGCACAACACTCCACCGATATTCATCTCCCACACACCTATATATGCACCAACACCAGCACACACCACCCGACAACACCCACCCCCAAAACCACACCCAACAACCCAACAACCTTAGACCCACACCAGAATACAAGGAGTTCATTTACTATTTTGACACTTTCTCGTCTTGCCTACACTTCTACCAGAAAGGTTACTTGATTATAGATCGAGCTACACAGCTACTTGGCCTCTGCTAAATTCAGTTAACACTCAGCAAACTGAGAATTCGCAACATAGCCAATAAATTACACAACCGCTTCACATCTGTTCCGTATTCAATAGATGATCAGTAACAACATAGACTCTCTCAAACCAAAGCACACTAAGAAGACGCACAAACAAACATAAACTCACACCCACTTCAAAAAATCTCCAACGTCTCTCATGTTACGGTTTGACAACATCTAATAAAAAATATATAATGCAACCACCACACCACCTAATTTGCACAATAATTAACATTACACTCTTTAGCTTAAACTGAGTGTGTGATATAATAACCATACCCTATACTATACTCCCAATATAAAACATACCCCCACCTACTATAATAAACAAATGTAATATATTTCGCATCTTAAATTTACCCTAAAGAAACCTCGTAATTGTCCGTAGGTCATATACACGCACACGAGCAAGTATACTCCATACTCCCTCAGTAGTGTATATTGAGGGAATTGGGGAGATAAATAGACTACGTATAACTTCATTCCTCTATATCCGACTCCCCTAGTAGATGAACTCTCGAGACTCACTATTAATTATTAGGGCACCGTTCTCTAGTCTCACTCGAAGATTTTAATGGAAACAGAGTACAACTCGAGCGTCACTCGGTAGTGTTCAGATGTGAAAATCGCCGCTCGCTGTGTCTCTGCCCTCGTGGCCGTACGCTCGTGTGATGGTGTGTGTTACGTGCAAGTGAGTGCTCGCTGAATGGTGATGTCGTCTAGGTGTAAGTAAGTATAGATGGGTGCTCTCTCAAGTGTGTTCAATATATGATAACATCTCTCTCGGGCCACAAAGGCGGATGGTCACTCCCACCACAAGACACAAACTTCATCCCATCGGGTTAGCGGTAAACTCCTGAGCAGGTAAATCAAGACAAAGACGCCGACGTGTCAAGATACACGAGCGTTTGAAGTCTGCAAGTCAAAGGTGATTTGGATAAACAGTTAGTGAAGGAAGTGTGTTCAGAATTGACGAGTATGGAGTATATGTTAGATACAATAGCGGTTAGTATATAATTTACATAAGACTTTGTAATTTTTTCAGGGAGACAGTACTCCAGTGTCAGGTATTTAGACGCTAGAGGGTAAACCTTAAGATCATACTCGCAAGGCGAGGAGATTATTAATCCATATTTTAAATGAAATAATCTCACTTTGCTCACGGAAAGAATGTTCTAGTAACGATTTCTTCCGTTATTTGGTGATGTTACCTCGTCCTCGTCAAGCAGTAGCGGCTCCAGGCAGGCCAGGGGCAAATATAATCCTGTGGGAATCTCTGTCTCTATCTCGGGGATCCTCGCCACAGATAGTATACAAGGGCCTCGCGCCGCATGCAGAAGCTAACACGACTCTACCGCCAATCACGTCACTGATGTTCTCATGCGCCTAATTATATTATGTATATTCTTATTATTGAATAAAGTATATATTTAAGACATCTAATTATGGTTTTATACTGTTTGATATATAGCGTATATAAGGTTACAGTAACGACATTATTTGTATTATTAGTTATATTTTACTGATTTCTTAATATTCAAAATCGACACTTTAGAATTATATATATTCTAATAACAATCAATTAGCTATATAGTGTAAATATGTCGCGCACTTAGTAATACTACTTGATTCCAATGGTAATTCCATACATTTGAAATTATAATTAGTTTATCTAACTTTCAAATAAAGTACTCAACTGGATATTATTCCCTTTAGAACATATTTTACACTTGGAGGTGATTGGGTTCATCACAAGCGCTCATGTTCCATACATTATCTTCGATGATATTCATTAGCAACGCCTCTTAGCCCACGGAGTCCTTCTCTCATGGTCTAATGAGTGTCTTCTATTAGTATCACTATGTTCAAGACTCATTTTTATGTTTCCGCTTCCAAGAGAAGATGACACTCTTACTTAATTTCAATTAAGGCAAGACTAGTAGGTGGATATGATACTGGGCAATAGACTCTGGACCTTGTATTGAGATGATGAGACGCTATTTCGATGTATCTGTTTATATGTCGCGAGAGAGTCTCTTTTTGATATCTGATAGGAGCGCAGTTGTTGTGCTCGCGAGCATTTTATCGCGGTGCGAGGCAAATCGTCTTATCTAATGTCTGCTGATTAAGCTAGATCTTTTTCTATTGAAAGTCTCTCAATTCTCAATTCTTTTTATTAAAAGAACGTGTGATTCAGGCTGCATGTCACATTCTCGCAGAGTACCAGGATTGTTGTGTGTACAAATACAGACTAGCTCGTCGAAATATAACCCGCAAAATCAGTGTTTCCATACATTTGGGATACTTGCCATAGGTGCTTTTATTCTCTATGACTGATTGGGAGGAAATCTTTGCATGTATGCATTCAAGACTTTTTGCCATGTTACACGGATTCTATGAGATCTAGTACATTCTCTCTCACACAAACGAACTATGATTAAATCGTCATCTAGAAAATTATAAATTCTTATTCAAAGTACATGTGCAGCTCTTGCACCACTAAGTAGACTCTCTCCAATCCACCACTCCATTCGGATGTTCATTTTCTCAGTATTCAATCTCTTTCGTATCAAATTCTCTGACTCCTGTGTTCACTCTTTTCTCGCTTCACAGATTCGTGCTCTTCAGTGCCTTCTAGTGTTTGAGCATCTTCTCTCCCTTAGACGGAGTACGCGTCTAAATGTGTCCGTTTATATTTCTTACTCGAGCTGCATTTTTTATCCGCAAAACCAGGCTATGTTCTTGTACAATACACTATCGACATTTGTACGTCGGTGACTCTCTCTCTCCTCGACAGCGGTCCTTGTAGCAATGGGCAGTTATTTAACAAACTATTCCACCTATTCTATCGATCGCTCTGTGATATGTAAGCAGACATATGGTACTTATGTCTGTGAAACCTTCGTCTCTTCTCAATTTTTCTTCTTAGGCGCTCTTTAGACAAGCTTACTGTGATAGATATCACTTAAAACCATAGGTTCTCAAACAGAGATTGGTGATCCCCATTATAAGACTCTCGGTCTTAAAGATTTTAATGTTTTGGTAAGGCCAGCTAACATATATTTTATACCTGCTATTTCTGACAAAACGTACTCGACGCTATGCGATTAATATAACATAACCCCGATATCCTATATTGAATTTGAAGTAGTGCCTTAATACGTAACTCGGAGGTTAGAAACCTTTGCCTTACGTATTTACAGGATGCAGTCGAATGATACTGTAAGTTAGTCTATCGCTTTTAAACTTGGTATCGAATATAAACTATCTACCTGCACTACTCCCGTCGCGAGGTCTTTTACTGAGGGCGTACTTTCATTTCATTCGATCGTGATAAGCAGGTTCCCTTATAAACTGTGAACTAGCTCTTCAGGACAGACTTTGAGTAGATACGACATATACTTTATTATCAGGTAAATATTTCTTCTGGAAGAGTGCAGTCATCCATCATGTGCTGTAGAACTGAACACTTAAATTGTCCTAATTTCTAATTTAGGATTATTGATAATATATACGTTATTGATATCGTCAAAACTAGGGCTTTTAAGTCATTAGGTGAGACGAATTTAAGGTATTTTTGTATAATAGATACGTGGGATTTATTTGTTAGGGTATAAGCCTTCGCTACTGAATATATAAGGGTGGTCTCTGGATTATAATAGCTCACTTCAAATATAGCAAGGTAGGACTTTTAGTTTACATAGAATGTTTTAATATAATATATTGAGAAATATTCAGGCATTTTCAAGGAAGATAATAATTATGTCATATAGAACTATAAATCTCTCCATTTTATCTCATTTGAATATATTCGTAATTACCAACTATAGCTACTTTAAAATATAGTATAATAAGATTAATCTTTAAATCGTTCTTTATTCTATTAATAGTTAACTTCCTGTATAGAGTAGTTATTAGATCTAATTGTATATAAGCTATACTGGGAAAATAGTATATTTATGAATCGAAATATTTTGAATTGAAAGAATAGTGTCTCAACACACAAAAATATATGTAATTTTTTAACTTTATAGATGAAACTATCACATCGCTCGAAGTCTATTAAATTCGACGTCTTTATTAACCTGTTTTGAAATAATTAGATCAAAAGAGAGGGATTTTGAAAGCATTTGTAAAGTATAGATAATATTTTTGCGACTTTTATTAGTAGTATGTGGGCTCCATTCAAACCTAAAAGAAAGCTATTATATTTACTTCTCTCTCTTTATAGGATAAAAATTCTACCATACTTAATTTATTTCAAATTGAATTAAATTTGGACATCTGTTGATAACATAAATAAACTCACAAATATTCAAAGATAGTTTTGAATAATATAAAGAATATTTTCTTGAATCGAAAGAATAGCAAATATTGATATTGAAGGAAAACATTTACGATGTTTTGAGTTATGTTATATAGTGGCGACTATATTAGGTATGTATTAAGTAGGTAGTGAGAGTTCACGTCCCTCCTGATGATGCGATTAATTAGGTATACACGCTTAACTCAGCTATACTAAGTATTATTATATTATATACCTCTTTGACTTATCCAACGGCGTGGATATAGTAATATGATTATAAGACCTAATACTAGAGGTTTTAGGCTGAAGAATACTTGTTTTCTTTACCCAGCTCGTTACCCTCCGTTACATATACATATATATATATTATATATATATATATATATATACCTATACTATATACTACTATAATATATTCCTAAGATGAAATTCTTCGGGTATCACTACACACACGGAGAGCAACTCCTGTAGTGATTTGTTAATGGATGGATAAAGCGTTACTTACTATCTTTAGAAGTACTACTCAAGTGAATGGATTCTCCGGAGGGGGGGGGGGGGCGGGGCGAGGGGGGGGGGGGAGAGCAGCGAGGCAGAGCGACGGGGGGGGGGGGGGGGGGGGGGGGGGGGGGGGGGGCGAGGAGGAGGCGGGACGGGCAGCAGGGGGGCCGAGGCGCGAGCGAGAGGTTGATACTTATTTGGGTGTTATTATAAATAGATGTAAATTGGAAAGTACACAGCCTACAATAATGAGCTAAGTGCTGGTGTCATTGTGTGTATGTGTGTAGGTGTGTGTAATGTGTGAGTTGGAG
>JABUQX010033663.1:0-12500 GCA_015478945.1 Trachelipus rathkii
AGTGAGTCGCTGCAATGCTGCCCGCGAAATGTCTGGCATTTCGAGGGAAGGAAGGCAGTCTGACTTCAAGATACAAGAAGAGAAGTCGCATTGTGTGTCGGCTTGTTAAAGGCCGGAAATTGTGTTTGAATATAAAAATTATGATATTAACCTTCACCAATATTATTAATGACTGTGAACTGACCCATTGTGTTAACTGTTAATATTGATACCATTATTTACCACCTGATTTAATTAGTCTTAGAAATAAAAATAAAAAGTAATTACCCCTTTTCATTATCACTGTATTAACTCATCAAAGGGTTATTACAAAGAATGGTGACCCCAGATTGAACTCCCCTACCTAACTGATGTGAAGAGTATCAAACAGTGAATTAATTCAAACAGTGCCTAATTAAGACAGTGAAGAAAAAAAAGTGCCGATTCAAAACACAAACACACACAAAAAACATACAAAAAAAAAAAAAAAAAAAAAAAAAAAAAAAAAAAAAAAAAAAAAAAAAAAAAAAAAAAAAAAAAAAAAAAAAAAAAAAAAAAAAAAAACAAAAAAAAAAAACTTTCCCCCTAAACACAAAAAAAAAAAAAAAAAAAAAACCGTTAAAAATGCCGAGTCTAAAAAGAAAGTCACTCAGAGTTCAAACGAAAAGAAGCAACGTAGCTATTGTGACTCGGTCTCAATCGTCAAGACCCCATCACACTCCCCCAGAAGTAGCCCCTCCTGTCGAGGGGGTAAATGAAGAAGGTGACTCGTCACTATACGAAACAGACTCGGAAAATGAAACTCAAGAAGGGTATGAAGCAACAAACCTGGTGAAGAGTCATCCTTCCCCCAATCTCTTAGGGAGAAAAGGAAGAAGGAAGAATCTCCCGCTCAATGCCATTCCCCCCTTCAACGAATTCAATGCCTTAGAGTGGATTCGGCAAACGACAATGATCTTTAACCTTAATGAAATCATCGATCAAAGGGAGAGGGTAAGGCTTTTGGCATCAAAATTACCAAGCAAGATTACAAATTCGTTGAAACTTCCCCTAAAGGACGATTGTTATACTAAACTAGTCAAGGTAATAGAAAAACTCTATGCACCATCGCTAAGAACTCAGATAGAAGAAGTCTTTCAATCAGGGATGAGGGAGGGAGAGCTCCCCTCCGATTATGCAGTTAGAATAAAAGAAATGCTTGGATTATCCACTTTCGATTCGATAACAGACAACGATGCAAAATTTATTAGAGAACTCTTTCTCTTACGATTGCCCAAGCAATTACAGATCTCCCTCATGACAACAGAGAAAAACCATGATTTTGAGGAATTAATTGAAATAGCCGACGACATTTTCAACAAATTTTTCTCCCAAAACGGTGCTCGCCAATCCCCCGCGGTGGGGGGAAACGAATGGCAATCTGTGAACGCCATGCGACCAGCAGAAGAAAAAGTCACCCAATTCACTCAACAGAGAGACTTCAGTACAGGAGAGGGAGATAAGTCGACTGATAATTTCTCATGAAAAGTCGGCCGAAGAAATGAAGTCACTAGCCAAGAGCGTCATAGAGCTCGCGAAGACGCTGTGTCAGAATGCGAAGAACTCCCCCACCCCCAATAATGATCAAAATTCAAGAGGAAGGAATTTCAACCGATCAACTTATAACAACGTTGCTGCTGGCCCTAGTACAGAAGGCCTTTGTAGGTTTCATAGGAAATTTTTGCACCATTCATTTCGATGTGAGGGTCGATATTGTCCAATGTACACCTTGATATCGCAACCCCCGGCAACTTCCCCACCCCCACAACAGAACTCCAACATTTCGAACCAAAAAAATGGAAAGGCTGGTCCGTGAGACGACTCCCGGGCCAGATGAGGGTGAACATTGGGGGGAATGACGCTTCTGTAAGTAGATATTCTTGTGATTGTTTGCCCTGCCACTTTTGTATAAATAAGTCTAATTTTGGGCGGGGAAATATTAATTTTAACAATAGTAGAAGACGTTATTATAACAATAATCATAATAACAGTAGAAATTATAGTCGTAATTATAATAATAGAAATTACAGTAACCATAGTATTGACGATTTTTATAATAATAATTGCTATGGTAACGAAAGTATTAGTTGTAACAATAATAATTATAATAATAATGCACGTGTCGGTTATAATAATTTCTATAATAATAATGAGCATGCTAATCTTAATGGCCATAATAGTAATAGGTATTTTAGTAATAATTGTAATTATATTAATCGTGGGTATGATGGAAATGTTAATTATATTAATAGATTTAAATGGAGTAGAAATATCACTTGTAAGGATGATCAAGGGCAGGGGGGGATTCCTAGTGATCCACCCCCTCCCCCACAGAAGTCGCTTGTCACTGAGTCAGTAAGAGTAGAGTCATCTTCAATTTTAAATTGTAACTCAACGCATGATGAGGTTAATAACAATAATAGCAATAATAATAATAATGATTGTAGAACTAGGAATGATAGTCGTAGTGATGGCAATAACGGTTTTGTAAATTCTTATAATTTGTATTGAAAATAATAACGCTGTGACTTTTGAAAACAATAGCTTTGTGAATGAGTCGCTGCCTCCACCGACGGAGTCAACCTATCCCCCTACCCCAGTCACTGGGGAGGAGGCGGGAATGGAGGCGATTCTGACTTGTGAATCTATACTTATTGATAAAAATAATGATAAAAATGAATTTGTAATTAATGAAAGGGGCGAAATTCCCTTTCTGAAAATGAATTGTATTAGTTTTAGAGATGAAGGAGATTCTTTTCCTTCCGATAAGCATGAGGGATCATTAATTTTAAGGAATAATGCATGTGACTTATCTGATAATGCTGTGGTGGAAGTTTCTGGCAACTCAACTAAAATCGTTGCAGCTGTTAAAGAAGTAATTTTTGATAAATTGTATTATATTTCGGACGCAACTAACAATGAGACTTATTTACTAGACTGTGGGAGTTGCCTCGACCTTTTAATTGCTACTGAATCGGATAAGGAGGAGGCCCCGATTGGGAGTGCCAGGGCCGCGAACGGAGGCTGTATCCATATTTATAAAAAAATAATGACTAAAGTTGACTTGGGGTTGGGCAGACCTTATGACTTGCATGCCTACGCTTCAGATATTAAATTCAATGTCTTAGGCATGCCTTTTCTCAAAAAACACGGGTTCATCATTGACTTTAGGTACCATTTTTTACTAGATACCAGCACTAGACGTAGTATTTCTCTTTGTAACGAAGCTTTTGATTTTTCCAAGCATGTTCGGAACTCTATCCTCCCGCTAGCCGCTGTCTTTTAAATATACCGCTTTGCGAATATGAATTGGTTAATGATTTAATTAGAAAGTACCAAGTTTTGTTCGTAAATCCTTATAAAGCACCTAATTTAGATTTAAAGAATGATCAACTCAAAAGATGGCGCTTTATTTGTACAAAGTACCGGAAAAAAGGGGGCGGGGCTTATTTTGACAGCTGTGAGAACAATTTCGTCGCTCAGTCACGACTTAATAGTAATGAAACTATAGGGGAGGGGGGAGGGGGGAGTAAAGATTGTACTATTGGAGAGGGGGGTGAAGATTGCACTGTTGATGAGGGGGGGGAGGAGAGAGAAGAATGTCCTTTGAAGGAGGAAATTTTATGCGAGTTAGCGGCAAACTACCCATACCATGTGACTGTTAATGGATCGCCGATACAATTGAGGAGTAGAACCATAGCTCCACATCTTTTTGAGAAAGCAAGGGAGGAAATCAATAAATTATTGGACGCGGGGGTCATTTCGCGGGGGAGAAGCAATTGGGGTTTTCCAACTAGCTTTTTGCCAAAGTCGGACGGAAGGGTTCGTCTAGTCGTTGATTTGAGGTTATTGAACCAAAGATCAACCTCTGACAATTTTACCCTACCCAAGATTAAGGATATTATATTGCAATTGCAACATTGCAAGTTATTAACAAGGCTAGACGTTCGGCAGGCTTACTATAACGTGCCAGTCAGCGAGGAAACAAAGAAATATTTCACTATTACTTGTCCTTTTGGTAACTACAGTTTTAACTATTTAATACAAGGACATAAGTGTTCTTCTAGTGCCTTCCAGCGCTTCATGTCAATATTGCTTGGAGATTTAAGGAATGTTTTTGTATATTTAGATGACATATTAATTGCCAGTTCGACTCTTGAAGAGCATGTTGCAATGTTGGAGAAGGTTTTGGAGAGATTAAAATATGAAAATTTATCTGAACCCAGAAAAATGTGTACTTGCAGTCGAAGAAACGGACTTTCTAGGTTTCAATGTTAGCGAGAAGGGGGTTAAGCCTAGTAAGGAGAAAATCGATGCAGTGGTGAATGTTGCAAGGCCAACAACCATCAAACAACTTAGGGCTTTCCTCGGTCTATATAATTTCTGCCGAATCAACATAGTAGGGGCGGCTCAATTGTTGCAACCCCTAACGAAAATGTTGAAAGGAAAACCCGCCTCCAATAAAAGGATTTCCTGGGGGGTAGAAGCCGAGCGAGCGTTTCTAGAAGCTAAAGCAGCAATGGTGAGTGCCACCCTGTTGTCGTTCCCTGATGAAGGAACTGAGTTACTAGTATACACGAAGGTAAGCGAACTCACTATAGCTAGTGCACTGATGGGAGAAGAAGATAACCAAACAAAGATTTTCGCGCTTTATAGTACCATACTCACCGAGGCAGAAGTGGCCCTACCTCAGCTGGTTAAGGAGCTCTTATGCGTCAAAAACAGTTTACAAAAATATGCTTACTTAATTGCCAATAAGAGAATCACTGTCTGTACTAGCAACAGTGGGTTAATCACAGCTTATATGAAAAAGAGTGCCGAAAAAATTCATAATATTCGAGAGGTAAATTTATTGAATGCCATTGCAAATTTTGACGTTGAATTTAAATTGGTCTCTAAGGCTAAAAATAAATTGGCGATAATTTTAACAGAATTGGCTAACGAAAGAGATAAAATCATAGAGGCTGGGGAGTTGCAATTGCAACTGGCTTGTATAGAAAATGGGGAGTGGGCGTGGCCAAAACAAAATATTATGGAGACGGAGTTACAACTGGAGGAGGAGTTTAGTGGATGGAATTCTCTGAATTCCGTAGTGGAAGGGTTGAGCCCTTTAAATCGCACGTTAAAAGAAAAAGACTTACACTGGAGTATTATAATAATAATATAAAAATAATGATAATAATAATATAATAAATAATAATATAAATAATAATATAAATAATATAAATAATAATAATATAATATAATAATATGATAATAATAAAAATAATAATAAAGCAGTATAATAATGAAAATAATAATAATAATAATAATAATAATAATAATAATAATAATAATAATAATAATAATAATAATAATAATAATAATAAAATATAACAAAAGTGGTAATAATAATGAAAATAATAATGGCAATAATAAATAATAATAATAATGTAAATAATAATATAATAAATAATAATAATATGAAAATTAATAATAATTAATAATAATTAATAATAATAAAAGGCGATAGTAGTAGTAGTAGTAAATGCGATAGTAGTAGTAGTGTAGTAGTAGTAGTAGTAGTAGTAATAATATAGTGGCATGATAATAGTGGCGAAGCTGGTAATGATAATGACTTTGAGAATTTTGTAATAAATACTATAACTTACAGTAAAAAAGGGTTAAAGGGGATGATGAAGAAGATTCAGGATGGGGTAGATTTCAAAGAGATAGCTATAGAACAGGAGACTGATGGTTATATAAGGGACCTAATAAAGGGGCTGAAAACTAGTGGATTGAAGGCCTGCTACAAGGAATTCATCCATCGGGGCGAAGAGCTGTCTTTGGCGGTTGATATCTCTACGGGCACAGCTAGAGTATTAGTACCGGAAAATCTGGTGGATGATGTCATAGAGAAAATACATAATACAAATCACTTGGGAATTAAACGGACTTTGATTATTCTGAAAGCGGATTTTGCCTTCAGATTTATGCATAGTAGAGTAAAAAAATTTATACAGAGTTGTGATGTCTGTCAAAAAAATAAGAGTGTTAGAAGGATATCTCCAGAATTCGGCAGATTTAAGGAAGTCTCGGAGAAGTTTGACACTCTCCATGTGGATTTATGTAAGTTTCCGTATAGTATGGGTTCAATTATCTGCTTGTTTTTATTGACAGATTTAGTAAGTATCCCTTCGCCTACCCTCTTAGGCAGGCGACGGTCGACTCGGTTTTGACTGTGTTAGTGAGCGAAATTTTTCCGTTCTGTGGCTCAATAAAAAGACTCATCTCAGATCGAGGAAGCCAGTTCACTGCCAAATTATTTAATGACGTATGTAACCTACTCGGCATAGATAAGATTTTCACAACGGCTAGCTCACCAAACGTAAACGGCAAAGTTGAAAATTTGAATCAAGCCCTCATAGTGACACTAAGGTGTATGATTAATGATGGGGAAAATGAAGGGTTAAAATGGCCTGAAATTTTGCCTTGGGCACTGTACTGTTTGAGAATTAGCCCTATAAATGACGAGGGGGTCACCCCCAGTGTGCTTATGTTCGGCCAAAATCTATCAGTGCCAGGAAGCTTATTGCAGAAAGAGGCACTCAGTGCCACAGTCAGTCAAAGTGCCTATTTGAAGAAATTAGTGGCTTTAATGCGTAGGCCTTTGGCACCACATGTTGTATATAAAAATAAAAATATATTTATCCCGAAAGATCTCCACAAGGCAAAGGCCGTGTTGGTGAGAAATCAACAGTACAATGTAGGAAAACTGTCAGAAAGATACTCAGGACCTTTCAGGGTGCTACGGATAAAAAAGAATAACGTTTACATTTTAAAGCATGGGAAAGAGGCAGTAGAAAATTTAAGAAATGTAAGAATCTTTCATAACATAACCGATAGGGACGCTGAAACCCAAGAGAAAAATAAGATTAAATAAAAAAAAAAAAAAAAAAAAAAAAAAAAAAAAAATATATAATATAGATAATAATAATAAAGAAAAAAAAAAAAAGAGAGAGAAAAAGGGGGAGCTTTTTAGTTCTGCATGCAATTCTTAGAATTAGACAGTAGTTGAATTGACACCTTATTCTTCCAAAAAAAAAAAAAAAAAAAAAAAAAAAAAAAAAAAAAAAATCGTCTTCTTCCTCTATCTAATACTATAGATGAAACGATGCTGCCAAACACTAATAGTAGTAATAAATTCCCGCATGTTCCCTACAAAATGTCACAGGAAGGGTTGTAATAGAAGAGTTGAAATAGTCAAAAACCCCGAGGTGGGGATTAAGAAGGTCTTTTATGTATTTTGTAACAATGTATTGTAAGAATAGAATTTGTGTCTCGTAATAATAATGTCAAATTATTACTAAAAAAAAAAAAAAAAAAAAAAAAAAAAAAAAAAAAAAAAAACCTTGTGAAGGCAGAATTTCTCTTGCCCTCACAATAATTATGTACACCTCTCATAGTTGCTCTGTATATCAAATTCTACTATTAATTTTATTATATATGGAAAATATTTAACAACCTTTTGTATGGCACCATTTTTTGTGAGAGTGAGTCGCTGCAATGCTGCCCGCGAAATGTCTGGCATTTCGAGGGAAGGAAGGCAGTCTGACTTCAAGATACAAGAAGAGAAGTCGCATTGTGTGTCGTCTTGTTAAAAGGCCGGAATTTTGTGTTTGAATATAAAAATTATGATATTAACCTTCACCCATATTATTAATGACTGTGAACTGACCCATTGTGTTAACTGTTAATATTGATACCATTATTTACCACCTGATTTAATTAGTCTTAAAAATAAAAATAAAAAGTAATTACCCCTTTTCATTATCACTGTATTAACTCATCAAAGGGTTAATACATATATATATATATATATATATATATTCTATAATTATATTTGACAAATATATATAAATATTGTATATATATATATATATATATATATATATATATATATATATATATAGAAATGAAACCATATGACCACAGATGTTGGTTAAATTTTGTGTATAGTCCCACATTTTGAAATGAATTTTGGTAAAGTTTTAGGTTTGCCTGTGGAAAACTTGTGGAGATATAGCCATTTGTTTGACCCTTTACCATGACCATGTACAATATGACTGTGAGATTTTGATAACTTGAGTTATAATATCTATGTTACTATTTTTTTAAAACAAATGAAACTTATCTAGCTTATTTTAACTTTTTTAACGGAAGTATAAAAATTTTTGCTGATTGCAATACATTCAAAGTTTAACATTGTTTAGCTCCTGCACTAATTTAGTAATGAATGTGAAATTTAGCACACAATGTCTTAATGTAACATTGTTTTGAAATGTATAACTTTAACCACCTTTTGAAATGTATAACTTTAACCACCTAGCTCTCTCCATTAGTTTACAAACTGTATAAAGTTGATGATTTTTTTAAAAAGACCAAAAATAGGGTATTTTTGAACACACAATTATAAAAAAACAAACCTAGAAGCACTTTCGAATCAACTTCTTTAGAAAGAGCATGTTTCAAACCCCCACTAAATTCTGTTTGATTTTCCAATGCATCATACAGTGCCTGAAAAAGATGAAAAGTAGGAAAACTTTACCAGTTTAATCATATATTTTTCCTTATAATGGACTGGCATATTAAAGTTATTTAACTATTAGTTATTTTATATATGAGGAAGATACACTGTATTTTAATAAATTTTTATAGGGCATTTACACACTGTTATTTGATATGAGAACCGCCTTCCTAGAGCTTCTGTTGATCATTGTTGGTGATTGCACTTAGAGGGAAAGTGTAAAAGTTTATTTGAACACAGATTAAGTATTTACAGTTTAACCATCAGATATGAGAAATGGTTATCCATTAATTTTTTGCTAGAAGAAAATCTTGCTGCAATTTCAAATGACAGTGTTACCATATTCCCACATTCCCCCCCCCCTAGTTTAGAAATATACAGTTTGTGTCCAATTATGTTAGCACAGTAATAATATGATATACAGTATGTTGATGTCACATCATTCCTCTACCCCAGATCCCCTGTTTGCAGGACAGTTTTGTTGCTAGATAATGACTGATTGTTTACTTTCAGTGACCAAAGTATTATATTAAATATCTAAACTTTGATTAGTAAGAAGAGTTCTTAAAAAAACAGTGAAGAGAAAATTGTTGTATTTGGACTCAGAACAAAGTTAGGGGGACATATTAGCTCCTGAAATATCTCCAAGAAAACTACCTTGTGTTTAAACCCAAAAGAGGGAGTTGGAAGATCAGGAAACTTCTGAAAAATATTTTGCAGAATACTCACAGAACATATTATGATTGGGAAGAGCAGAACTTCTACTGAGAAATATTCAGCACATAGCAAAGAAGGGGGATCCCCCCCTTTCAACCGCCACTACTGTGCTGCAATTGGTAGAGTGACAAAGTTGCAAGGCAAGGGACTAGGGCTTGATCCCTTGTCTGGATCCTATGTATTAACTACATAAAGTAGTTCCCCTCCTAGAATAAAGCATTGTCTGTGAGGTTCGAACTTTTAGTTAAAAAAAAAATAATAATAAAAAAAACAGCTGTCATCTTATTGCTTTAATCTCTGTTCTTTCCAAATTTTTCAAATTTATCCCTACAGGAAGGTTTGGAATCATTTTAAACATTTTTATCGTAGATTGTCAGTATGGCTTCTATAAGGAATGCTTGACTGCTGATCTTTCTTTTCTCTCTGACTTTTGTAAGTCTTTGGCATTTTGGTGAATCTTTTGCCGTTACTTTGCATACTGAAAGCTTTTGATAAAGTCTAGCACAAAGATTTAATTTCTAAACTGCTCTTTCAGTATCTAACTTTCCCTCTGACTTCCTTTCTGGCCTTTCTTTAGTAGCTGTTGTAAACAGCACAGTTCATCCTTTACATCTATGAATTGTGGTGTTCCCTTTCCTTTTTCTACTTTTCATTAATGATCTGTCAGTCACCTATTTAAATATTTCCTCTTATGCTAACGATTTCGCCCTTCATTACACCTTCCAATTTGGAATTTGATCTGTCCCAAAACAAATAGGTAATGCTTGGAAGGTGACCATCAAACACCTATACCAATCCTCTCAAACTCTTCAGATTCACCACACAAACCCAGACCATCAGCATATTATAAGTAGGGTATCCTCCACTCTCTTCCATTCTCCGTCATTCTAACACCTTTCCCTGCCACCCCTACCCCTAATTCTTTCATAACCCCATCCATTACGAATTGAATAACCAAGGAGACATAACACATCCCTGCCTCACTCCGCTATTAATATTAAACCAATCACTTTCAACTCCATTTACTCTTACACACGCTTCACTTTCGGCATACATAACTTTTGATTCCATTCATAAGCCTACCACCAACACTATATATCACTAATACCTGCCATAGAGGTTCCTTATTAATCCTATCATACTCCTGTTGCAAATCCATAAAACTTAATTACAATTTCTTCTCTCTCATTTTCTCGATCATTTGTTTCAATGTAAAAATTTGATCCACACATCCTCTACCACTTCTAAATGTACCTTGTTCTTCACCAATCAGTCCCTCAGTCACTCAAAGCACTCTTTCAACCAAAATACCAGCATATATCTTCCTTGCAACACTCAATAAACTTATTCCCCTATAATTCCTACAGTTCCCTCTATTTCCCTTACCCTTATATATGGGTACTATTACTGCTCTCCTCCAATCTCATGGAACTATACCCTCCATAAATGCTTTGTTACACAACTTCCAAATCCATTCAATCCCCATCTCACCTCCATTCTTGATCATTTCACAAGTAATTCCATCTATGCCTGGCAGATTTACCATTCTTCATCTTTCTCACTCTACCCATTACCACCTCCTTACTAATTACTTCTCCAAAATACCTAGTCCTTCTTGCACCATCAAACCCACACACATTCACTATCACCTCTTCATTACTGCCAATGTTATGCAGATTTTCAGTGTTTTCTCCGCTCTCTCCTCACATCCATTTCATCAGTTACGAAAGCACCATCCCTATTCATTATTCTAAGCAGATTCCCCTTATTCTCATTTTTAACCTTTCACGCTTCCTTCCAGAAGAGCTTCCTATTCCCTTGTAAGTCCTTATTCATCCTCCTTCCAAACTTTTCATTTACCTCATTTTTCTAGTATGTATGTATCTTTTAGTCTTCCTTTTTTTCCTCCTTAAATAATTCCAAAGACCTTTCTTTTGAGACCTCATCATTGGCTTTCAGTACATTCAACCCCACTTCTTTTTACTTTTATTTGCTTGCATCACTTCTTCAGCTCACCATTCTTCCTACTTTATTTAGCACAACCACATACTTCTCTTGGGCTACTAACAAATGCTTCCTTCATTTGCATCCAGATTTGTTCAGTTTCAACTTGTTCACAATCAAACGATTTACTTACAAGGGCTCTTAAATACTTATCCTTATTACTTTGTTCACTTAACTTCTCACTCTTAATTCTAGCCACTTCCTTCCTTATCACCTTCCTTTTCATCCAAGCTCCCACTTACTTAATTTTACATAAAATAGCATAATGATCTGATAATATCATCCCTAACCCCCTCAATGATTTAACATCCAGCACATACTTCGACATCTCCTTCTTCACCAACACAAATCAATCATACTTTTCACTTTGATACCATCTCTATCTACATCAACTCTAGTATACTTATGAATACTCTTGTGTTTAAAGAAAGTTTCACTTACACACATACCTCACTCCTCACAGAAATCAGTCACCTTCATACCATTCTCATTTTCTCCTGACACCCCAAAGCCACCTGTTATACCATCCCATTTTTGATCACCTATCCAAATATTTAGGTCACCCAACACAATCAATCTTAAGCTTCTACTCACCCCATCCATAACATCATTCATATTATCCCAGAAAATCGTACTCTTCAACATCAGTCTCAATTGGACCATATGTCACAACCACACATACCTTGAACTTTTCAAACTTAAATTTAACCATTAGAATTCTAGTACTTACACAAAAAATCCACTAACAAAATCCACAATAGCTCTGTGCCACAGGTCACTTAGAATCACAACTCCTTTTCTCCCTCTCTTATTCTTTTCCACACCATTCATTCTCACAGTTTTCTTTCATCTTTGTTTCAGTAACAACGAGCAAATCAAATTTACCCTTTATACATTCATCATCTCTCTCCTCTTCATTTATTTCTTCTGACATTGCATGTACCCATACGATTCATACATTTTCGCCGAAAGATGAAGGTCGCTTGCAGCTATCACCACCATCTCCCAGGCATGCATTAGCATTCCTGGCAAGAGATAAGTGGTAGTGGGCAGCCAACCCAATTACCACTGTCCCTTTAGTTGCTTTCTATGGCACGCAGAACACACGTTGTGGGCAATTTCCTTTCTCCCCCAGCAGATTAAATGGCTAAGACATTCTCGTCTCATGAGGTGTATTGAATAACAGAGATATAAG
>JABUQX010033663.1:15000-30000 GCA_015478945.1 Trachelipus rathkii
CAGATGCTTTTGCCCCTTGCCGAAGAATACTTCCAAAGCGTAAATACCTTTTTTAATTTATACGCAATACCGGGTGTCCGTAAAAGAATTTCCCAGTTTCAATGCTTTATTATAGCAGCATAATATACAATATCCATATCATATCAATCATCAAAGTGAACGAGTAAGTTGCATAGTTTCGAATATGCACCTTGCGCCAGAACGAGTTCCTGATAGGTTGACATACGCGCATGCGCGCTTTCAGATGTAGTCTTCTCTAGTGCGTGCGCCACATACTGACAATGGCGAGTCCTGAGCGTAAAGCTTTCTGTGTTCTACAATTTGCTAAGTGTGAATCTGTAATTATGATTCAACGTGCGTATCGTTTACGTTTCCAATGCGTGATCCTCCATGTGGCAAAAACATTCGCCGATGGTATAGGCAATTTGAAACTAATGGATGTCTTTTGTAAAGGCAAAAGTACACCTGGACGGGCCCAAAGTGACTCTACAAGGATGTGGACCGTGATCAGGGCCTCGTTTTCTTCATAGTCCTAAGAATCCGTTCGGAGAGCAAGTCACGAACTGAAGGTGCCAAAAACGACGGTGTGGAAGGTGTTAAGGAAACGTTTACACATGCGTGCATACCGGTTGCAGTTTGTACATGCTTTAAAGCCCGACGACTAGGCTCTACGGTTTACCTTTGCCTGTGCAGTGTTAGGTCGAGACGATGACCTAGATCGTATAGTGTTTAGCGATGAGTTCACCTTTCATCTCAGGGGTAAAGTGAATGCCCATAATGTTCGTATCTGGGTCCTGAAAATCCGCATGAACTTGTAGAACACCAACGTGATTCCCCAAAGGTTAACTTTTTTCTGCGCCATATCCCGACGCCAGGTCTACGGACCTTTCTTTTTTCGCAGAAGCAACCGTAACAGGGGTCGCCTATTTCGATATGTTACAATAATGGCTCTTTTTAAATTATTAGAGGATGAAGCGGTAAACTTTATATGGCAGCAAGATGGAGCCCCCTCATTGAAGTCACATAGTGCGAGCGTGGTTGAACGACTTACTCCCCAGATCGTTTGAGTTTGGTCATATGGTCGACGACAGAGCCTCTAATATATCTGGCCCCCCGTCCGCCGGACTTCACGCCATGGATTTCTTCCTATGGGGCTGCCCAATTATACGCAGAGTTGAAATGCAGAATTGAATGCCGTTCCTTCCATAACTCCGGATCTGTTAACCAATGTTTGGGAGGAATTGGATTATCGGCTGAATGTATCCCCTATAACGAAGGGGCACATATTGAACATATGTAGGAAAAACTCTGTTCAATGACATTCACTTTGATGTATGATATGCTGTTGATATTGTATATTACGCTGTTATAATAAAGCATTGAAACTGGGACATTCTTTTACGGACACCCGAGTAGGATATTATTGTAAAAATAATAGGATTGTTAACTTAGAATTTTAATACAAATATGTATATTTTTTATAAATTACAACGCTTATGAGGCCTAGTTCTTATATTTTTCACTGGTCGCAAAAGAAGCAAGTTCAAGAAACTAACGAAAGAAGTTAATGACTCATTGAACGAGCAACAGTCACTATCTCTTTTTTCTTCAGCGAACCAATAAGAAATGAGAATACAGCAAAAGAAAAACGTCAAACATTTCTAAACGGGATAATAACCGTGTAAGAATAAACACATTTTGAGCCATTGAGAGGAGCGTTTAGGAAATTTTGGAAAATAAAGTTTGTTATCAAAATCGAATCTAATACAATTTAAAATCTGATAAGAAAATATTTTATAAACTCGTAAATTAAAGTAACGATTAACGGATGTAGGGAAAAATTTTAACTCGTTAATAGTCCGTTACTTCTTTTCGAAATTAACGAAAGCGTTAAAAGTTAACGAAAAAAATTAACGAGTTAATTAACGGATTAACGCTTTAACGCGTTAATGCCCACCTTTGTATATATATATATATATATTTAATTTATATATATAATATATATATATATTATATATACATTATAATATATATATATATATATATATATATATATATATATATATATATATATATATATATATATATATATATATATATATATATATATATATATATATATATATTACTCCTCAAAAGTTTCATTTTCTTAATTTTGTTGAATAGAAAACTGTTTTTTTAACGCAGACTACGATATTACCATAGTTGTTGCCTTTCTGTAGTTTATTAGACTAATATTCAAATATTGAATCACAGGACTGAAACAGCCGTGAATATTTCTGAAAATTTCTTTACAATAAAGACCCATTTCATCGTAGAATGAAATAATATTGTAATTAATTAAAAATCACAGTGAAAATCGAAATTATTCTAGGCGCCGTGTAGAATACTTGAAACTCGACTTAACAATACCGGCAAACGGTTAAACAATTTAGACCCTTTTCGGTTTTGGCATTTGTGCTTACACAGTTTTGGCAAGAATTTTGTGCAAAATCGACCACGACTGCTTACGAGGTTTACTTTTGTTTACAAACAATTGGAATCAGTGTTGTGAAGGAGCCCGGCGGTTTGGAATAAATAAAAAAAAATAACATGGTTTATATTACAAATAATTGATCAACTATTGCGGTTGAGTTCGTCGATTTGGAAGAAATTCGATTTAAAGCCGATTTTATTGAATGAAACATCGAATCAAACGGGCCTACCACGTAGTGAAAATATTATTATTTGATTTCTTTACAAATACATTAAACGAATAAAAATATAAATACCGCACAAATATTAGGCACAGTCTTATTATTTTTAAATTCATTACTCATAAGCCTTCCTTATACCATTGTAGAAAAAAAAAATTAAAAATAATTTCCTGCCTGCCTCCAGCCACCATTTTTGTTTAGATTTTTCGTAAGCACGTCCTAAATTCGGGAAGCACTGGAAATAGCACCCTTACATGGCCTAATCAAGGAAATTCCTTACGTTTGGTAAGCATTTCTTACGATTTTGTGCTAAATTTGACAAAACGAACGCAAACTCAAGCATTTTAGACCGTTTGTAAGCACAAATGCCAAAAACGAAGACGTCTTTACATATTAAAATATTTTTTATTATTTTTAATAAAATGGAATTTCTAATAGGCATTTTTTTTGTGAGGTATTTCTATGTGTATTTCCCGATTAATTTTATTTTGATTATTTATAAACCAAGATTAAAATGTACATACATCATTTATTTTCAGTGGCAAACTGCCAAAATTTTAACACCCCATTATCTGCTTAGTTATAAAAGTTAACAAAGGGGTTACACTACCGTTTCGCTTTCCTGAAAAATTTATAACTATCATTTCGCTCGAGCCGGTGCTACCCGGCTCTAGCTCACGACTGTATTTATAGTTTATACCTTTATATACTGTGGGGATTTTTAAAAATAAAAAATGCATTTTTCGAATTTGAAGCAGTTTTAAATTTAATCTTTTAAAACAGGATTATGATTAGACCTATTGAAAATTGTTTTCAATGTTTAGAAAACAATTTGTACCGTTGGGACATCCATTATATAATAGTACATGTCTTCTGTAACCGAGTCAAATATCCACACGGGATATATAATTATGATCTTGCAATTTTAGTTTCGTAGGTGAAACCTTGAATGAAAAGAGCAAATTATCTCAGTGTCATAAGCTTTTTTTTATGGGGGAAGAGTTTGCACTAGCACTTTTGTTTTTTTTATTAGATAATTTAAATTAATTATTGTTCTTATAAAATAGCATTAAAAATTATTGTTATTAAATTAAATAAAAATTACCACTATTCACTTGCAATGCCTTACCTAAACAGCGACCTAAAAAAAAAAAAAAAAATGTGGTCATATCTAAAGTAAAATTCTGAAGTAAGCGCCTACTCAAGCTTTATGATAAGGTCGATTATATTCAGCAGGAAATGTAGATGATGGAAGGGAATTCCAGAAAGCAGAGTTAGACAAAATGAAAGACTACATCGAACAAACCAGGACCTCTTCCCAATCTTCCAAAAAAAAATTAGTGTGCCTAAGACACTGCACCCTTAGTGCTTTAAGGACGCTATAAAATTAATAGAATGCGAGTGGTCAATTTCTTCTAGCACCTGCCACTGACTTACCTATAACAAACCTGTCAAACTGGCAGAATATTGTTGAACAGAGTCCAATGCCAGCTGATTATTAGATATTTTGACCCACTAAACTTTGTTATTACCAGACAAACCAGGTATAATGTCTGATTTTTTTTTTATTCTGTCAAACTGGAAGGTCTTGACAGTAATTTGAGAGACACTCGAAGTCTAGCAATATTGATAGACCTGTACGTGCGAGTATATACACTAGAGATCAAGTGTTCGGGCAATTGTGTAATGACATCCCCATCAAATGTGTTCGGGATTACTTCGTTATTGCTTCCAATGACACCGCAATCGTAACTTTTCTCAGAAAGGAAGAGCGACATCTCGGTTGAAAAATCCATCTAAGCAGCACACACAAAGAAGATGTAGGAAAGAAGCGAGTTAAAGAGGAAGGGATCTCCTAAACTAGCTTTAAGGATGAAATGGATTTCTCTTGAAACTAGTTTGAAAATACAAAGACATGGAGGCTAAAATCGAAAAAACACAATTAGTGGATGTGACATCTCAAACATCAGTCAACGAAGCTCTCTCATGATGCAGACCAATTGCGGCACACTTTAATCATTCGATCATAACTCGAGAACGACTTGAGAATGAATTTTCCACAACTTTGAGTAATACATGACGTTACCACTCTCTGGAACATCACTTTGCAAATGATGATAAGGATGCAAGATCTTAATGCATATGTGACTGCTTGTATGACCGCTCTAATGATAAAATAATATCTTAAACATACGATGACGTTTCTATTCTAACCATCCGTATCACTGTACTCCAACCATGATATTTAGATCAGCAAAATCTCGTCATCAATGACTGGCAATCACAGGTTGAGAGAAATTAACAAAAGGTTCGATTTTAGAGAGAGATAGAGAGAGAGAGAGAGAGAGAGAGAGAGAGAGAGAGAGAGAGAGAGAGCGAGAGCTTTTTATTCCATAGCTATGTTTTTGAACCTTAGATACAAAACAACATTTTTCACTTCTCAGTTTTTCGCTGAGGGGCTAATATCAGCATCTGACGAAAATGAAGAAAGTAAAAAAAAAATACAAGCCGCTACCGTGGCTCAATCGGTAGCAAGAGTCGCATGGCAAGGGCACGGGTTCGATTCCTAGTCCGGATCCTAGGTAGAAATTACCTAGAGAAGTTCCCCTCCTAGAATAGGGATATGCCCGTGAGGTTTGAACTATATATATATATATATATATATATATATATATATATATATATATATATATATATATATATATATATATATATATATATCCTTCTCTGATATATATATATAGTTCAACAACAGCGAACGTAGTTTTCAAAAAACATCCACAAGAACCACTGTTCCCGACGTCATGAATTCAATTCTGCATTCAAGCAATGCTTAAAGATGAGCTGCCGTCTAGCAGGGATCAAAAATCGTCGAGTAGTACGTCAAAGAGGAACTCATTTCCTCTCATGAAGACCCTCTTGTACTCGTAGGAGTGAAGGATGCTTAAGGAGACGTTGTCCTGATCTTTCCAGTTAGCAAGGATATTATTAGTGGTGCTGGTCTGATCTTTGATGAAAAACGTAATGGATTAAATGCTCAGAGAGAGAGAGTAGAAAAAATTAATATTTTTTAGGTAGATTTCAATAATTTATTTTAACTATCGATTAATGATATTAACTGTAGTTCTATAAATTAATTAATTTATTTTCCTCTTTGAAAGGGTTGAGTTGGGGGAAGGAGTTTGGTGGGATTCGTGTATCAAACATCCTTTAATCATAGGAAGTTGAATGTATTTTAATTATTCAATTTTTTATGATGGAAGGAACTCTTGTAGCAGAAGCAAAATATTCCACTTATACCTAGTATAAAATATGAAATATTCTTCTTCGCATTTACGAATATTAAAAATTATTTGCATTCTCGAATATTAAAAAAATATATATTCGCATTCAAATTTGCGAATAGTAAAAAAAAAAATTTTTTTTTTCGCATCTCGAATATGTTGGGAAATAAATATTCGGATCATATATATATATATATATATATATATATATATATATATATATTATATATATATATATATATATATATAATATATATATATATATATATATATATATATATATATATATATATATATATATATATATATATATATATGAGAGAGAGCCTGCCTGCTTGTTTGTGCCTTCGGGCTTGCAATGTTTTGTTTCTGTCTATCAACTTCACTATATATTTTATGTCTACCAATGTTGATGATACTCGATGTTTCTTTTATACAATGCTTATTTTTTCTACCTTTCATTAATTTTCTTCTATTTGTCACTTCGACGTCGACATATCCACCCTTATGCAAATGATTCTTCCCTTAGTTATTGGTTTTCTTTCGAAGACATTGTTCAAATCTGCATAGAGCTGATGCTAGGAGTATGCCCTTGAAACAATTGACCTGTGAGGCAAAGAAAATATGACTATTTCCGATGCCTCAGAAAAGTGTTTCTTCATCTACTCGATGTAATTTTACGCATAACTACATTATCTTTCAAAACGAAACACAAACTTCCTCTTGTCTTTAATATTCTTAGTATTTCCTTTTCTTTTTTTTCTTGAAAAGGTCATGTGCGTTATTTCTCATTAAATAAGTTCTAAGATTGGTCAAATTATTATTAGGTGTTTAAGGAGCTTTTAAAACTTCACATCATTCTAGTTGCTTACTCTGTTTAATTGTTGTTCGTGTTAATTGTATGAAGGATGCATCACATATATAGGGTAGTTGCTCTCATAAAGCTTTTCTTGAATAAGTAAGACTGTATGTCGATTAGGGTTTTTCGTCTCGACAATTCCCACTCACTGATTCTCGGCCGTCGAATTGTTGAACCATGCCTATGTTATCGTTATCACAACGGGCACCGATTTCAGCCGCGTACCTTCTCCAATGAGTAAATTTTGTGAAATTAGTCTTATCAGGCAGTCAAATATCCCGAAGTGACCATTCTTGGCTTTAGCTATCTCTTTCAGGGCCCTCTTAACTGCTAGACAAACTAGGCAAATGCCTAGGGCGGCCCTATAGGTGGCTAGAACACGGCCGAAAAATAACTTAGGACATTAGGAATATAGAGACAGTAAAAAGCCACATGGGCCTATAGATGTCCCATGTCAACCCAATATATATATATATAATATATATATATATATATATATATAGTATAATTAATATAATATATTATAATATATATATTTACATATGCTTTAGGTGATTTTTTTTTTTTGGCCCACGGGCGAACATGAATGGTTAAGCCAGGCCTGTATATAGTGACCGCGTGAAAATATTCGTTGATGAGACTATGGGTTGCCATATTGAAACCTAAAAAACGGTTGAAAACCACTGAATACATAAAGTATTGCCATTACCACAAGTCAGAGATAGATGATGGCTTTCCTTAACGTTTGCATCTGAGTATTATATGGTGTGGAGAGAACTAGCAATCCGAAACCTACACCCTCTCATATAACGTTATTAAAAACATGATAATATTAATTAATATATATATAATATATATATATTATATAATATATATTAATATATATATATATATATAATAATATTATATATATATAATATATATATATATATATATATATATATATTATATATAATATTATTAATTAATATATATAATATATTAATATATATAATTAATATATATCTTTCAACGTGTTATTCTGGAATTAGATCCGACAATTAAGTGAGTCTAATTGCGGATAATTGTGTGAAGTAGACGAACAAATGTAATATGTAGATATCATAGATGATATGGGGTGGGGTAGCATTCAAATATTGACATATCGTTCAGGGATTATCTCGAACGTACTAATAGCTCAGTGATATCACAATATGATTATATTTTGTTTAAATGAGTATGCATATCCTGACCATGCGATGTAATATGTTTTTACGATATAAAATATATTGTAACAATTTCATTTTACATGTAATGTATATGCATAGAACCAGGGTGGGGTGGGGTGGGGGTGGGGTACGGTTTTCGCATCCTGCCGTAGATAGATTATATACCCTCTACAATCGAAGATAAATAGATTTAATTAATTATTTATATTAATATATATATAATATTATATATAATATATATATAATATATATAATATAATAATATATCTTTAATATAATATATATATATTATAATATATATATATTAATAATATATATTTTATATATATATATTAATATATATTATATATTAATATATAATAATATGATATTATAAAATATATAATATTACATATTAATAAATGTAGAGTTTGGAATGCGTTCGATATATCGTTTAAATTTTTGTTGAAAACAAAAATATCACCAAAAGAAGGAAATACGAAGTAATTTAATTTCTTTTCTTTATTTTATCTAGAAAAAAAATTATGGTTAAATTAAAGAATAAAATTTATGAAAAAAATTAAGCTTCACTCACACACACACACACACTCACACACACATATAATACTAATATATATATATATATATATATTATATAATATATAATAATACTATTAGATATAGATATTTATTTTGTCTAATTGTATTTCATTTTATATAATATTAAATATAATAATTATATTTTGTGTGATTGTATATATATTTACAAATTATTATATATACCAAAAATAAAGAAATATTCTTATAAAAATTAAATATCTGTACGATATTATGAATTATAAAAATTATTTTTTTTTTATAAAAACTAAATATTTGTAAGATATTATAATTATATAATATATATTATTATTATTATATATATATACTATATTATATATAATTATATGGCAAATTTGTTAGAACTGTAATTTTCGTAATCTTTTAATAAATACTTTGGTTGGTTTTTTTTAATTCGCGTCTCTCGCTATATATATTTATATGCAATTTTTAATAATTTTTATCATATAAATTTCAGTAGAAGGGGACACACTTAAACTACGACTATCCAGATCATATGACTGAAATGAATAAATGTGAAGCAAGCACATTTTCATACTCGAGCCTTTTCTATATAATTTATATGAATTGTTCTTTCATTATTTATTTTTTTGAATTTTGGAAAAGATTGAGAATAATATATATATATATATATTATTAATATATTATTCATTATATATATATATATATATATATATATATATATATATATATATATCTAAATATATATATACATATATATAATATATAATATATATTATATTATATAATACTATATTATTATATATATAGTATAATATATATATGTATATATATTATTATATAAATATATATTATAGTTATATCATATAATATATATATATATATATATATATATATTATATATATATATATATATATTACAATATAATATAATATATATATATATATATATATATAGTTATATATAATTATATATATTTAATAATATATATATTATAATATTATATATATTACTATATATATAATTATATATTATCTATATATAATATATTCCATATATATAATATAATTATGAATATATATAATATATATATATATATATATATAATATATAATATCTATAATTAATATATATATATATAATATTATATATATATATTATATATAATATATAGTATATAATATATTAATATATATATATATATATATATATATTATATATATTATTTAATATATATATATTATAATTATATATGGTCAGATTTTTTAATGCTCTACAGTAATTGTAGCTAGAGAACTGGCAGATCCTATCAATAAACAAATTATACTATTTTTGGTGAATCAGCGCGAAACTTCTAAGGATGAAGGATTTAACTTTTTTTTTTTTTTTTTTTTTGTTTTATTTTTTTTTTTTTTTTTGAAATGTAAAAAATTATTTCTTTTAAAAAATAAATAATATCAATGAGGAATTAAAAAAATTCAGTAGTTCGGAGTCCTCTCGCCTCCCGGTGGACCGACGGGAGGGGGCACTAATTCATCCCGCCCTCACATCGGTGGATGGTCTCGCGAACCCCGCTCTTTGGTCTTTGGTGTCGCGGGGGTTCCTCCGACGATCCCCTCCGGGGTATGAAACGTCCCCCCCTCTTCCCGTGTGATCTATTACCGTCGGCTCGAGCCCCCTAAATTAGGTGAAAGTAATTGTTTTTTTTTATTGGAAAAGTTTTAAGTTATTTTCTTAGGGGCTCGAGTCCGAAACTGGGGGACAGAGGGTGGGGGACGTTTCATACCGCGGAGGGGATTGATCGGAGGAACCCTCCGCGACACCCAAATACAAAAGAGCGGGGTTCCGGAGACCTTTCGCCGGAGGGGGGATTAGTCCCCCTCGTCGTCCACCCGGAGGCCGAGAGACCCCGACTCCTGCATCTTTGCGGTTTTACCTCTAGGGTTTACCTTAGTTAAAAAAAAACATTTACACTTCAAAAAAAAAAAAAAAAAAAAAAAAAAGTAATCCAGCAATATTTTAAAAATTTCGGCTGATTCCCCAATATATAATTTTTATTTTACTGTAGGACCTGCCGTTTCTCATAGCTACATACTGTGATGCATTTAAAAATCTGACGACATCTCTATAGCATGCACAACAACTAGCGGCAAGACATTTTATAACTGAAAAAACAACGTAAAAAGACCTAATTATAAACAAAGCTCGCTCACGCTATTCATAGCTAGCTAAGTAAATACGGTGTCAAAAAGTTTAGATAAAAATTACGAAAAATATTATTGCCACCTGCGTATCTAGGATTTGGCCTATTATTATATATTGTTATTATATTATTAATTATTATTATTTAATTATTAATTCATTATTATATTATTAATTATTATTAATCATTATTATTCTTATTAATTAATTATTTATTATTATTATTTATTATTATTTATTATTATTATTTATTTTTATTAATTGTAACTAAATATTTAAAATTAGTAAGCAAAATAATGCCTAAATACAAATGCCTTTTTTTCCAAATAAAAAACATCGAGAGCTCAAAACTGCTAATTATTTCTGTAACGATTTCACGTGGAACATTCGCAAAATTAAAAACTACGATCGAAACACATCCAGTCTTTAGCACAACAGTACAGCTTGTACAAATTTGCCTATAAATATATATATATATCTATAATATATAATATATAAGGTCATAAAAATAATATATAATATACTATAAATTATCTATATTATAATCCTAGTTATATATATATATTAAATAATCTTATATATACAGATGTCTATAATTATATATATATATATAACTTTTAACTCTTATCTTCGATTTTATTTTTATTGTCTCCGCCATTCCGCATTCCTCATTCTACTTTAGATGATCCGCATCAGCATTTCCGTCATCCTCATTCCTTTTAAGATCCGCTATATCCTGCTATCCGCATCCTTGCAATAACAAGTTCAATTTATGATCAATCCGGGATATCCCAATCACCATATAAGTATATATATTAAATATTATATAATTATATATATATATATTTTATATATATATATTATTATTATATATATTTAATATATTATATATATAATTTATTTTATTAATAATATATTATATTATTGATATATTATCATATTATTATAAACAGTGAGGGGCACGGTACATGAAAATTGGGTTGGGCATACCGAGTCGACCTGAAAACTTCGGTACTCGCCACTACTCGAAAAAGCTTGGGCGATATCCAGTACCACGGTTACTGTTGTGAAAGCGTTTGAGGGCGATACGCCGATACCGGTATTGTATCGGCCGGTTTACATCGATACATCGTACTTTTTTATCGTCTACAAAACAAGTACTGATAAATGGACATTTCAGATAAATAATAGTTTATAATATTACTATAAGGCAAATAGATTTTATGTTGTTTCCTGCTGCTATCTTTTATATAATAATAGTGATATATATATTTATATATATATATATATATATATATATATACTATAATACTATTATATATATATATATATATTATATATATATAATATATATATATAATATATATATATATATATATTGAGTATATTGATGATATATGAGTCGACTGCGGTGGAGAATGGACGAATTGAAAAGAGAGTGGAAAAAGTAAAAGAGATAGATTTAGAAGAAAGGATTTAGAGAAGAGGCCAAGAATTGCTAGAGCTTGCATCGAGGGATTGGAACTTTGAGTGCTGGGAAGGAGATAGTTTCTGAAGAACATTTGATTAGACTTTGCAAAAGAATTATAAATACATGAAATTTTTTATAAAAATTTTACCAAATTAAAATCTATTTAAATATGATAACGGAGGAGCACCAAAAATTTTAACCTTGATTCTTTTTGATATAACAAAGTTAAGTAAATTAAAAATGGACCAACATTATTTTTGGATTTTAAGATATTTATTATAAGAGGAATTAAGAATATATGACATTCGGCGAGTCGGCTCGTATAGGTCCAAGAGTAATGGATTCCAAAGCACCAAAATGCGCGTCCGGTGCTCACCGCCGGTTAGAGCAACATCCGCCCAAATTAGCGAAAGAGCCCAGGTTCGTCACTGGTCGTCGTCTGAGTGGTGTGTTTACTCTCCTTCTTGGCTCCGTCTTGCTCAGGCTTAAAAATTGAGCACACCCCTCCTACGATTAGGGCCTTTGCCCGTGAGTGGGTGGTGTTTGACTGTTAAATATATATATTATATATATATATCCTATATATATATATATATATAATTATATATATATATATAATATATATACTATATTATTCAGTCTCTATTTACTTAGGGTACTGGGGGTGCACTATATGTATTTCAATCGCCGATATCTACGATCTGCTAATTCGGCACATAAATAACTTACTCCGATTTAATTCGACCCTACCCTTTTTTATTACAACATAAGATTTAATAATTAATTAATTAATATGCATCATTACCTAAGAAAGTACTTACCCTCGGTTTTATACCTGTACTACATAAGGGATATATTTCGGTAAATGAAATGCAATTATTATTATCTTTAAAATCTAATGTTCTGTAGATCATTAAAAAAGTCTTGGGTCTTTAACTTAAGATAGGAGATCTTATTTTTGTTCTTAATTATATCATCAGTTATCGCGTCCTATTATTCTCAGTTTATTGCTGAATTCCCATGACCCTCCGAATTTCCTCAAATTATAAACGCGGTTAGTTTCTGTAATTGCTTCTGATATGCCTATTTTTATTGATGGCAGAAGACTTTATTGTAGTTTCTTGAGGTTCGCACGCCCACCGTACTATCCAGATCACAAACGTTGTTTTGCTGCAATCGCTCGCGGCTAAGATATTTGCAGATACCATACTAGTTTAGTTGGTAAATATTTCGATTTCTCAGAAACAGAGGCCTGAACCTTGTGTTGTTTTGTTCGCACACCCCATAGTCACGCACAGTTCCTCCATGAAAGAGGCATCCATCGATCATCTTTCGCTCGCTATGATAGTGTTAAATACTTATGCTGGATTTGCTACTCTAGTGGTGCTGGGTCAACCCCCAACCCAGAGTGTGGTGTTGGAATTTTGGCTCGATTAGTGTAATTTAGGTCTGTAGGTAGCGAGACAGGCTGGATTCTTTGTCTTTTGTTCATGTGCTGCGTATCTTTTCGACTACTTCCACCATTAGTATTTGGGTATTCTTGCTTTACATACCAGTCTATGTCTTGTATCCTCATCTTGCTCGGATGTAATTCCGTTATTCTTGGTGTCGTTTGTTCCTCCTTCTTTCATTTGCCTAGACACTATTTTTATACATTGTGTGGTAAACTATTCCCGCATATTATCACTTTATTTTGCTCCCTTATAATATCTTATGATGCAGCTATTACTCCAACCTTCACGGCCACCCTGTTTTACGCGTACCTCCATTTGTGTTGCACCTTCCTGGCGTCTGTATCCCTTTGTGGTTGGTGTTACGTTGTCAAACAATCTATTCCTTTCTCCCTCTACATGAGTCTTCAGGCCACTTGCGTTTGCCTGCGATCCCGGATCTGCCTCGCATATCCCACATCCTTGTCGCCGATACTTTTCGCCTATCCAGTCTCATCCTCTCACTACTATTATTACTCTCTTCTATGTTTCACGATGATTTTCGTCCATCTCAGGTTTCTCCAGAAACTCATTCTAGCGTTCATCCGACCAACTGACTCATATTCTTCTTCGCTCACACTCTAACAGTCACTACATCCTCCCCACTTTCCCTCGTCACCTTCTCTCTGAGACATGTCCGTAGTTCCTTTCTCATGTCACGTTCTAACTTCAGTATATATTCCACGGAGGGCCAAACTTCTACTCCACATTCTTCTTTTATCTCTTTACCTTATTATCATTTGTTCCCACGACACCGAACACGGTTTTACCGTTGTTCGCCTGATTCCCTTACATTACTTTACAATCATTGGTTCTTTCATACCAAGATGCTTACCACAGAGGTGCACGGTGGTGCTGCGTATTTCCCGGCTCTGTATCCGGTACGTTGTGGTATCGTGGGTGAGGTGGTTTCCGTACGTAACCAAATGTTGTTTTCTCATGGTTCCTGTGTTGGACCCACTAACTTCTCTGACGCGCTCTCGCTTATTATCGTATTTATTTGTCGGACCGGTAATGATGGCCACAGTTTATTTACCAATAATTAGGTCACGATTTCTATATAATGGGTGATAATTATCTCATGGTACTTTTGAGATCAACGAGACGAAATTACACCACCTTAGCATATCGACCTACAGTCCAAGCGACACCAGGCAAGTTTTACTTCTCATAACATCGTGGCTAGCTGATGAACTGTTTCAGTCTAATATTATGGTGTTCTGGACTGGCG
>JABUQX010033663.1:37500-57500 GCA_015478945.1 Trachelipus rathkii
CATATTACTACTTGTACAATTTTTTTAATATATATGTGTGTTTTATATATATATAAGTTAATATATATAGTTAATGTGTGTGTGTATGTATAATATTATATATTATATATAGTATTTATTATATATACTATATTATATATCTATATATTTAATATATTATTATATTATATATATTAATATAATTAATATTAATATATATATAATATATGATATTAAGTATTAATAATAAATATATTAATATATATATTAATATTAATATATATATTATATTACTATATGTAATTATTTACTTATAAATACCAGTATAAAATTATAACTACAAACTAATTTTTAACTCAAAACAATGTTTAATGTATTAATCGATGTTAGGGTACATATCACTAATTTTATGTAAATATCTTCTGCTTTTATTTTCATTATCAAATGTCATTATATCTTTCAATTTATCTTTCTTTATATAAGCTCATTTACCATCATTACTCTATTTATATTATCGTACCTAATATTATATCCCCTATTATATATTATATATATCTATCTATCTATCATTATTATTTATACTACTAATATTTCATTTATTATCTATACTCCTATGTTTAATTTTCCATCATAGCTATTTCATGCCCTGCCCCTGGGTTCCCTATTTCCACCATGTTTCCTTTTCAAGTACATTAGTATATATATTTATTGAGTTTTATATATAATATAGAATAATTATAAGAATAATATATTATTATAGTTTATATATAATAATATTAATTGAATTATATAATAATATATTATACTGTAATATTTAATATTATAATATATATTACTATCGATATATTATATATATATATAACAATTAATTAATTACTATTCATAATAATATATAATATCTATTTATATATACTCTATATATTATTCATATACATATATGATTATCAAATTATCTATTACTATTAATTTATTATCTTAATATTTATATTTATTCAACTAACTATATCTATCATTCTTATATCTTCTTATTCTATAATCTCATTAACTATCTATATATAATATATCTCATATATCTTATATATATATTAAATAGTTAAATCTATTATATATCATTTATTATATACTTTCATCTATTATAACTTATTACTAATCTATCTTCTATATATTATATATTTTATATTCTCTTCGACATTATATATTATCCTCCTCTCTCTTATTTTTATATATTATCATATCTCTCAATACTTACTACTTATCATCTATTCATTATTACATTATATAATATTATTACTAGTCTATATCTAAATCTTCATATAATATATATATATACTTTATATTTCTTATCAAAAAATTAAATATACATTATATATATTACTATTATATAAATTATTCTCAGTATTCTATAATATTATATCTCCCTATATCTCTTCTTTTCTACTATCATTAATCATATATCTATATACTCTATATATTTATATTATATTATTCTATATATATATATTCATATATGATATATTATTTAATATTATTCTATATCTATATATATATATAATAACTTATAATTTATTATAACATTTTATGTTACTTTCTCTATTCTCTATTTACATATATATATTTCTTAACTATCTATCATGTTTTATATATAATCTCATATATATAAATTAATTCCATGATTTATTTGTATATTTACTTCTTTATTTATTTTCTACTAATATATTCTAATATATATATATATCATGATATATATATATATTCTCTATCTCTCCTTAACATATTTATTATATATTAATCTTATATACTTATATATTATCTAATTCATATATATTCAATTTTACTTTAACTTCTTACACTTTTTATCTATATATATTCCTCTTACTATCTCAAATATATTTAATCTATATATCTTATATTATTTACTATATCTCTCTATTAATAATATCCAATATACTATTTATATATCTATCTATCATTATATTCTATATAATCTTCATACTCTATTTATATCTATAAATATTACTAAATTACCATTTAATAAATATAATAATCTATACTTATCATATTCCTATATATATATATCTATATACTCTATACTAACTCAATTTACTATATATATTACTTATTATATATTTCTCTAATTATTTAACTCTATTCGCGAAATTGAGAATTTCTTTATTCATTTCTACTATATCATATTCTTTATTTATATAATATAATACTATGTCTTAAATTTTTTGACTATCATCAACTACAATATATTTATTATTATTTATATTATCCTATCTCTATCATTCTATTTATATCTCTATAATTTTATCTATACTTCTATATTATATTCTTATATCTATATTTCATCTAATATTTCCTATATTAACTCATATATTTACTCTCATATCTTTAAATTACTATATCCTATATTAATGTTCGATATATTATATATCTCTTCAGGTCTTTATTATATATTTCTCTTAGATACTCGTATTATAATATCTTATATCTTATTAAACATCATCTACTCTGTAATTTAATCTTAATAAATTATCTTTATTATTATTTAAAATATTATTATATATATATACTATATTATCTTCATTCTATCTATATATCCTATTATTTATATACCTTTATATACTATTTCATATCTTATAATTAATTATACTATCCTTCCTATTCTTATCTCTTCTATTAAAATATATTATTATCATATATATATTCTTCTTAACATTGTCATCTCTCATCCCTTACTCATTTACATATTATTCTATCTATATATCTTCTATTCTTGTTCTCTCATCTTTTTAACTCTATATTCTATATACTATATATATTATATATTCGTATTTATCTAAATTTTACTATATATGATATTTATATTTAATATATATTATTTTTTATTTATAAATTTCTTTGACATTCGCAGTACTAATTCTAACTTTCTTTTGTTAAACATCATCTCTCTATTATTTTACTATATATCTATTCTTACTTAATCATCTATTGAATAATTTTTTGCATGTGCGCAATGGCATTGTATGTTCACTTGATACTGATTTAAAGTCTTTCTAATCTTCTACTCTGTGGGTTTGGCTTCCTTGAAAATGTACGACTAAATTATCCATATACTATTAAATTATTTCCTCGTCTTAGTTCTCCGATCTTTCATTACTGTATTCCGTCCTATCTTTTCAAGTCGCAAAATCGGCCACCCAATTTCTATGAAAGTGTTTTTTGATATTTTATGCTGTATACTGGTCGGCTTAGTCGTTCAAACTATATTCTTCGTCCCGCCAAAACTTTTTTCGTAGAAAATCCATTAAGCTTGAAGGTTCGTTCCTCTTTCCGCTTTATTTGCTGTTTTTGTATGAATGTCAACCCTAACTCGTTGTGCCTCTATTTCCCTCCTTACTTCTGTTTCCTCCATTCCCGCCTTATCACACCTTTTGTTATTCTTCCTCCACTCTTCTCCAATTCTTGACTTTTATTGTAATCTCTTTTAAATATATGATTTCTGCTCTCTCTGGCTCAAACTAAGATGACGGGCTGTTATTGGTTTTCCCTCTTTCGTTCTCAAAATTAAAGTTTCCTACCTTTCTTTGATAAACTGTTTCGTCTCTATCTATCAGCTTCGACATTAATTTTCTGCTGCAGGAGTGAGCTGACTCAACTTTCGCACTAACTTCTGTTCTGTTTATTGTTTTCGAAATTTTTTAATAACCCAATTTGGAAACCTTATAATTTTTCTAATTGTTTGTCATTGCCAATATGGCTTCCGTAACAAACTCGATTTATTCTCCGATTTTTGGACCTCAGTTCTTCAATATTTGTTGAACTCTTTGGGATGTGATGTTGGATATATTCAAAGCATTTGATTGAGTCTGCCTCAAAGCCTTTGATATCCAAATTTCACCATTTCGATATTACACTCCAAAAAAAAAAATCATACTCCTTTATTTGGGTAGTGCTCATATGACTCAACTTCCCCACACATTCTCATCCCGGTTTGAATGCTAGGCTCATTCTCGTGTATTATGACTTAAGTTTAAAAAGTTTCCTTCAGTTTTCATCACTTTCAAATGTACTGATTAGGTTCATGTTGATACTTTTTTAATGATGCTTTGACCTTTCCCCGACAATGGTGAGTTTTTTTCGAAAGAAACATTTGTTGTCATTTTTAACCACATATAATTTTAAAAATGTAATTTATAAATTTAAGGAAATTTTGTATTTTGTACGTCACAGGAATTTTATTATGGTGATATTTGTATAACATAGTTGTTTAAAACCAGTTTAACAGTGGCCTTTATTTTGTTACGTATTATATATTTTAAGATATATATATATATATATATATATATATATACTATTATATATATATATATATATTATAGATATATATATAATATTATATATATATATATATCAATATATATATATATATATTATAATATATATATATATATAATATTTTTTATATATTATATATTTTAAAAATATATATAATATATATATATATATATATATATATATATATATATATATATAATTTATATTATATAATATATAATATATACTATATAATTATATATAGTATTATATATACTATATATTATATATATTATACTTATATATTATTAATATATAATGATATAATATAGTTATATATATGTATATAATATATATATATCATACTTAATTAAAATTCGTTTACAAGTTTTAGGGTCGATTAAAACTATGAGTCATTTATAAAACTCTGAATCATGATAAAACTCATTGAGTTAAGATTAGAGACCCATGAGTCTGAGATAAAACACGCGAGTCATTACTTGTCATCATTCAGTTATTACTTTAACGTCGATATTATGTTCCATCATACGGATGACGCCCACCTTCTGCACCCCTCCGATTAACACGTGGACTACTTGACTTTTGCCACTTGAAAAGGTTTGTCATCTCGAACTTCTCTATCAACTCTCCCGACTGTATAACGAACCTTTTGAATAGTATATATATATATATATATATATATATATAAACTATATATAATAGATATATTATATATATATTCATATATATAATACTATATATATACTATATATATAATATATATATAATATATATTATATATATATATATTATATATTAATACTATATTATATTATATATCAGTATTCAAAGTATTTTATTACTGATTTTGTGATAATGTAATAGTATATTGTTATAAATACCTGAATATAAATTTTATGATCTGTAAAAGTATGTTGAATAAAAATTGATATCACATTGATGTATTTTATTTTCGACATTTTGGGAGAAACGAATTTTTTTTTGTTTCTTCTATTATGCTCGAAAACGTCTTTACACGTCATATTTTTTTTTATAATACTTTAAGAGAACGATCGTATGGGAAAGACTTAAAAGTTGAAATGGGTTTGTAATACAAAACACTTTTTATTTTTCTTAAACCTGCTCAGGTACAACTCTTTAAAAATCACTTAATTGGTACACGTTGGTCCCAACATTTTTCAGCGGCTTATTAGACCTTTATTTTTGATAATAGGTTACTGTTATGATTTATTTGAATGCAACATCTTCAAAGGGATGACTGAGACAAACTTTCATGCAAACAAATTTTTTTTAAAACGTTTTATAAAAAGTTACTTTTTTAAAGAAACCAAAAAAACACTATATTTTTTGAATATATAATAAAAAAAAAAAAAACTTATTTTAATTCAAATTTTTATGCAAATAACCAAAAAATGTGTAGAATCAAAGATATTTTCATTCCAATCGCCAATTTAAGACTCTATTTGCCCTGCAATAATGAAATGAAAGTGAGCACTGATTTTTTTTTATATAAAAATGAAATATTTCTATCTACGTAAAATATGTACATTTGAGGTATATAAATATATATATATATTATAATATATATTTATATATATATTATATATCATTATATATATAATATATATATATATAATATATTATATAATATATATATATATATAAACATATAAGTTTATATATATATAAAATTTCTACCTGTCGTGAATCTGAGGTGAACCAATTATCACGTCACATTTCTTCCTGAATTGGTGTATAGTAATAAGTTTTTCAGTTTACAACTCGCCTAAGAAAACTCACTTGGTTTTGTGTGTTGCCTAATAAGGCCATTTCTTCCACATATAAATTGGAGTCGCATGACTATTATCAGCTTTTATGCCATATTTCGCTCGGCTAATTTGGCCAATCTACTCTAAGACCCCAGCTTCCCCGAGGCCAATAGATGTTCGATCTCTAGTTATATTTTACCAGGCCACATAGTGTGAGGTTGCAGTTGGTTATAAATTTTCCGCCGAATCTCGACTGATATTGAATTTTATCTTCGAGGACAGTATACAGCTCTCATGGAAACTGTCATCAAGATCGGAGATTTTCTAAGCAAAAATATTGAAACATCTCTCTCCCATTGCTGCCCTGAAAAAAGATGGTTAAAAAAGATATAAGGTTTTAAAAGGTGATATATAAGTATAATTGTGAATCTACATTAGCTTTACCTGAATTTGTTTTCAAAGATTTTTTTTGCTCCTTGAATAAGATTTTGATAGTCCTTAGATAACTCTGCTCTTGGCTTTTGTAACTAGCACTTAAATCTTAGTTAGGGTAATTTGATTGGTGAGAAAGGTACAATGAGATGAGGAGTAGATTGATTAGTAAAAATATTTGAGAAGAAATGAAGAATTTACTCTATACACTTTTAATTTGATTATTTTTTGTTTTCACAAGCACGACTTAATAGGACGGATTTTGAATTTGAAGTGATGCTCGTTGAGATTTTTTAGTGAATTCTGGTGAATTATATTAACAGGGACAAAAATATAAAATTCCACTAAACTAAAATACTGAATATAGCTAAAATTTCTATATTCATAAAATAAAATATTGCTATTATCCTAAATAAAATACTAAAATGAGCAAATAGAAGATTTATATGTGAAAGTATAAAATAGATTTTTATCCTCCAACCTGAAGAGTTGCAATGAAAACCATTTCAATTAAAAGAATTAAAGTTTTTTACAAATCAGATAAATTCTTGCGAAGGAATTTTTGACACTTGACAGCAGCCTGTCTAAGAAGTCTTTCTTTGACTGAATTGAGCTGAGAATTTTGATTCTGTTGAGAGTCAAGTTGAGGTGATTTACTACCTGAAGTTGGAAGGTTGTACATACAATAGCAGTATCCTATTTTAAAAACTTTTGATAACTGAATTTGAATTGAGGGATAACTTGAATCTGTAATTTTCAATTGTTTTGACCATCTGAATTGGAGAAGATCACTGCTGCTTCACATTAGTTTCGTCCACGTGGAGAACAGAGTGGGTAATAGAATACTCCAATGGTAGAGGATGACAATAGAATAGTGAAGGTTTGTCCATCTCCCTTTTTAATAACACATCTCCTGGATCTGTAATCGTCTATCACAACAATGACTTCCAGAACTCTACCCAAAAGCCAGAAGGGTCTAGGTTTATTAGGTGTGTGTATTAGAACTATATCTCCAACCTTAATTCTGTTGGTCCACTCTGACTGATAGAGATTTCTACTTGTCTGGCGAAAATTTAATAGGTAAGACTCATACCATAATTCCTTGAAAGTCTCCAAAACTCTTCCTTGAGCAGTTGGAGATATGGCTAATCTTGGTTGTCGAGGTAGGAAGTTTTTTCCATATGGGGTGGAAACTTCATTGAATATGAGGTTTTTGAATTGCATAAGGCTCAAAGAAGGAATTTGGAGTCAATACTTAAATCATTATGTGATGACCTATGGTTAAGGTCTTGAATTGATAAATTGGTGATATTAAATACTTGAAACAGTTGAAAGTAGGTTAGGTGTTACTATAGTTTTAATTAGAGACATCCCTTAACTGTTCGTATCATTCTCTCCCAAACTGATCCCACACAAGGAATAGATTGGAATTTTGTAATGTTTGATGTTATTGATATTACGGCATATGTTTTAGGAGAACATTTATGAAGACAAAGATTCTAAGCAAGTATATTTCCACATTGTTTAAATTCCTGGCATTTATCTGGAGTACAAATTGGACGGTATGCCATAATATATTTGTGAACGTTGGCATGAAAGTAAAAAGGTTCAGTGGACATATCTGGAAGGACATCAACAGGAATAGCTCTGATATTAAGGCAGGTGAAAATTAACATACATTTTTTGAATTCCTTATCATTAATCCTTACAACGAGATGCCCTGTAAAGTCCACGCCAGTATGCTCAAAAGGACAAATTAACTCAATGATGAGGAAGATTAGTCATTTTGGATATTTAAAGGGTAACTGTTAAATTTTTGCATACTATACAGTCTGAAAAAATTCTTTACAGCCTGCTGGCCTGGTAATCCAGGAAGCCATGTAGCTCTGATAAAATTGAATAGTGGTTTGAAACAACCCAAATGTTGACATCTTGAATGAAAGTTATCTTATGATTAATCTAGTGAAATGATGATCCTTGCCAAGAAGAATTGGATTTATCACATCATCATTATATAAAAGTGTCTTGGGAATTCTACCTTTGGATCGGATTAGGCCTTTATCATCTATGAATAAGCGTAGGAATTTCGTCCATCTCAGAATTTCTAAGAAACTCAGGATTTTTAAGAAATGAAATTTCCCTTGAGAAAACAATGCTGCTGCATTATCTTCAATCAATAGAGTTGGGCTTTCTGATCACAATCTTCATTCAGCCCTTAACTCCTGCTAATGAATTTGAATATTTTTGAAGTTACTTTAATAAAAAGCCTATGCACACTTGAGTAATCTTTAAATGGTAACAAAGACTGAGAACACCACAGATGTGTTTTACAAGTTGTAAAGTCTTTTCCTTATTGGCCTAAGACAAACATTTAAGTTTACTAATAGGCATTGAGATTGATCTAGGAGAATCCAAGAAGGACCCTTTAGCCATAATGATAATTTTGAAAGAAAAGTAGAAGTTGTAACACCTCGGTAATCAGATCTGCTGGGTTTTCAGCAGTATTGATATAAGCATAAGAAATGGATACTTTGTACTCTTGCTCAACTTGATTTTTGATTTGATAAATTTCTTTGAGCCTATTGTTAACAAAAATATATTTTTATTTTTTGCCTTTCCAGATAGGAGCCATGAAAGAACTATTTGAGCATCTACAAACACCTTTATGTTTTTGAACTGAACATTAGGAAATTATGATAATATTGATTTGATACACTTGAAAAATAAGAACACAGATAACAACTCTAATGAGGGCAAAGCCCTAGATTTGAGAGGGGCCACCTTGGCCTTTGAGAATATTAAATTAGAACCTTGACCTATACTATAAACGACAAAACCATAACAAGATGAAGAAGCATCACAAAATACGAATAAAGAGTTCGAGGGAGAAGGTGAGAAAGCACACTTTTCAATTATTTATTAGGTAATTTTTTTAAATCTGAACATAGTGAAGACCAGGAAACTAAACATCAGCAGGGACCTTTTCATCCCAATCGAGACCTAATTGCCATAATTTCCTAATTAATAACCGACCTCTTAAAGTTACCGGTAAAAAGATATTTAAGGGATCAAAAACCTTGGACACAGCAGACAACAACAATCTTTTGGTATTTGCATCAGCATTTACTGAAAATTTTGCTAGTTTTAGCTTATCTGTAAGAGGATTAAAAGATATCCAAGAACCTTATCTTCTGATTCCTGATGTTGAACTATTCTACCCTCTTCTTTCATAACAGCTCTTAATTGATCATTATTAGAGTCCAACTTCTAAGATGGAAACCACATTCTTCCATTCTTTTGTTGCATTCATAATAAAGTTCTTTTAAATGTTTAGATCCAATTGCACTAATAATTAAATTATCAACAAAAAAATTATTTAATTGAATCTGAGTACATGCATCATCCTCATTATAAGACTGAGCATGATGCTTAATGATATAATTGAGGATAAAGGTGAGGATGTGAAACAAAAACAATGGTTGAGTATGGATAATCCTTTAATTGACCATTACTTTTCCAAAAAAAGCAAAAGCGATTGCGGTCTTCGATAGATTTTTAACTTAATTCTGAAGGAAGGCTTGTTTAATATCCGCTAACATGACAAACTGATTTGATCTGAAACCGGAAAATAAATGACCCACAAGTGAGACATAAGATCTGGTCCAGTAAAGGCTGCCTCATTTAGAGATGGTAAATAATTAGTTTTTAAGAAATCAATCTACATCGTGTGTTATACGCGTTCATTACAGTTTTGAAACAGGATCTGTGAGGAAACTCCAATATAATCTTTATACTCAGAGGGAGATCACTGAACTCTTCAATAATACCATCAGCTAATTGTTTCTGAAAGACATAATCATAGGCTTTAACTAATCTTTACTTTCCACATTTTATGAACTCTACTTAAGCATGCACGGCAATGTTATACGTGTTGATGGCACCAATAAGGAATCTTAATCTTCAATTCCATGGAAGATTCTATATGATATTTCCGTCTTTAACTCTATACCACCTTGAATTTTCAATCTGTTTCAAAATCATCTTTCAGATTTCTTATTATTCATACTTTATAAACTAAGGACTCTAATTTGAAACATGTTCTAATCCTTGCTCTACCTCAGAATACTTAGTATGTGGCTTAAAAGATTAAAGTAAGAATGTACAGGGTTTAAGACTGCATTAACCCAAAGTATGGTTAACCTGCAATTGATTTTGATTCTAAGATTTTGATTTTGAATATGATTATGATTTTGAACAATTGATGATGGATTTGAAACTCTTTTTTGATTATTGATATATAAAATTAGTAATTTTTCCAAATGGAATAATCGAAACCATCTCTTAACTTAAAAGCAGTCCATCATAACATTTAATCATTCTAAGTTGAGGGATACTCTATTATCAATGCCAATTGTAAGGCATCCCAAATCGAACAAATGAGTTTATTAGACTCTTTATAGCAGAATCAGGCCCAATTTGTCAAGTCTTATTTTTAAATTAATTAGAGCCTGATTACGAACTTAATCTCTGTAAATTAATTTAAGATCTCTCAACCAAATAGATGTGAAGGAGTAAACAAGACTGGTCCACTATCCCCCCACATCAAGAACGTATCTTAAAGTGCGGGTCGCTTAATACCTAAATAAGTTTTTATATCGTATTGAGTGCTTTGATGATTCTCTACAGATATATTGAGTTATGTACCAACACTCTTTTTTAGAAAAGGTAGGACCTCTGCGAAACCACAGTCGATAGGCATCGAATGAAGATGAACTTACCTACCATCCATTATAGAAATTGATAGGCAACAAATACTAAATTGTTGGTGCTTTGAGGACTACAAACTAAGCCTACATTTTTGTGAGGTGGACTTTTCTTTGCTTACAAAGAGTGGTAAATATCTGACTTCTTTTATTGCAAAACTGGCACTAAAAAGAAAGTTTCTCCTCAGTCCAGGACACTGATCTGCAGAATGTTTAGTACTTGAACATTTTGGGCAAGATTTTTTCATTACACCTTTTAATTCTTAACTCATAGGTTTGATAAACATTGCAATTGGGTCATCACATGACCTTGGGATGAACAAAACTTACATGAAATTTTGAATAACTTTGATGCTTTGAAACAAAGAATCATATCTAGAGAAGCTTCATTTCCACCTAAACTTCATTAGTATGAGTTTTTAAAAAATTTTGCAAAGCAGAATTAGAATCAGGCCTATTAGATTTTAAGGATCATCTCGTCCTTTGAGTTTTCTTATTTTTAAATTTAAATTAGGGTTTATCCGAAGTATTTATATTTTAAAATTTTGAATAAGTATTATGGGGAGGGACTTGATGAAATTTTGACTTTTATTATGATTTGACGTTTTAACAATATTTTTGATAACTTCATTATAACTATCGAATATTTGATTCAAATCAGGGTAATTGGGTATTCAACTTGCGAGTAATTTCTTTGACTACCACATTAGGTAATTTGATAAACATATGTGGCCTAGTACTGACTATCCGTAGCTCCTCAAGATATTTGAGGTTATAATTCTCAAGTTCATATATTAATGTTCTGAATTCTGATATCATTTAAGTAAACTCTTGGGTCAAAATATCTGGTTTTAAAGATCTAATTTTTTAATGATTTCATCAATGATGAAATTTTTCGTCTAAAAACTCTTTGTCTAAAAGTTCAAGAGCTTTAATTATAATTAATTATCACTAATAGAAAGATTCTGAATTAGGGAGTACGGCATATCCTTTAATTTATTTTTTAAGCAATGAAGATTTAATGGATTCACGTAAATTTTTTTGTAAAATCTACGAGCTCTTAAATTTTGAAATGAAGGTTTTATAAGCAAACTTTTCAGTTTCATTGCCCTCAAGAAACGCACAATCTATAATGCTTAAGAACAGATTCACTTAGATGAGAGCAAGTATTTTTTGAAGGGGTTGAATTTTGATCCCTTTAGATTTTATTCACTAATTTTTGATTTAATCGAGCAATTGGTACTCGAATCTGAACTACACAACTCTTATATGAAACTCAGTTAATGAGGAGTCACTTCATCTATCTTGTATATTTTTATTATTTTGTATCCTTTGTTTAATATCTCTTAACAACGACTCTACTTCCTCTACAAGATCCTTTACATAAACTGCATCTTTATCTTTATTATTATCTATAGGCCTACTCTCTATTTGACAAAGATAAATATTTACTTGCCTTGAGGGATGAAATGGCTTGAACTATAGGCTTAGATTTTTTATTAACTCTATCAAGAAGGGCTTGTATCTCTGGGTCAGACATTTTCCCTGAAATTTGGCTAGAATGACCCAAGGACAAATGAAACCTTGAAGGAAGGTGAAATATATGAAAGATAGCCTACCACCAGGCTAAATATTTGATTTGAATTTTTGAAAAGGTCTATTAGACAAAAAAATAAAAAAATTTGAAGTTGAAAGTGATCTAGACCTATAAGGGCTAACTTTGAAATTGAATTTTTGGAAAAGAAAGATGGCCTACCACCAGGACAAATTATTTGATTTGAATTGAAGGGTTTAGAAGATCCACACACACACAAAAAAACAAATTTTGAGGTTGAAAATGACTAGACTTACTAGGGCTAAGTTTGAGCTTGAATTTTTGAGGAAATCACTGTAATGGAAGGGTTAGGCAATGATGCACTTGCTTATCTACTCTCATAAAATTTTGAATTCAAATAACCTAGACAATAACTTAGGAAAGAACACCCATAGGCTAGTCTTCGATAGGCCCACGTGGCTTCTACCGATCATAATTTTTCAATATTTCAAAATAAACTTAAATTTAAAAAATGATTTTTGACTGATAAAGCCTAACAAAAATATCGAAAACTGCTATAAGCTTCGGAGCTAGGTTGATTTTAATTTGCAATATTGCTAGCACGAGCTATCAAGAACTTGCAACAAATCCGTTCGTTAAGACCCATATAAATTACACAATTGACGAAAATTTAAATCATTATTAAATTAATTACAAAAAAAATCTTTGAAAGATATAAGGTTTTTTAAAAGGTGATATTAAGTATAAATTGTGAAATCTAACATAGCCTTACTGGATTTGTTGTTTCAGCAAGATTTTTTTTGCTCCTTGAATAAGATTTTGATAGTCCTTAGATAACTCTGCCTATAGTTTTTATACTAGCACTTAAAATCTTAGTTAGGGTAAATTTTGATTGGTGAGAAGAAGGTAAAGAGAATAGAGATAGATTGATAGTAAAAATATTTGAAAAAAAATTTACATCTATACCCTTTTACATTTTGATTAATTTTTTGTTTTCACAAGCACGCTTTAATAGGACGGATTTGATTTGAAGTGATGCTTCGTTGATGATTTTTTAGTGAATAATTCTGGGTGAATTATATTACCAGGGACAAAAAATATAAATTCCACTAAACTAAAATACTAATATTGTTAACAATCTATATCCTGATTCGTTTTAAATAAATTTAACTACTATGCCACAAGTTAACCGATTTGCATATGTGAAAGTATAATTAATAGTTTTATAACTGTAACTACGAATCCAAGAATTTGCTTAGTCAAAACAATGATATATATGAAATACCCAAACTATCCACATGCATTAATTTAACTAAGTTATGGTCACGCATGCCAGTCTAGCATTAATAACTACTGTAACTAAAAAATCGCCAATTTGGCTTCGTCTACATATATTAATTTATATACCCATCCAACCTTTTCTTAAATGTTGCAATCGAGTCACACTCACCAACCTCTCTTGCAGACTATTCCAAAATTTAACACCCCTTACTGAATGATGCTTTCTTATATCAATGGCTTTCTTTCTAATTTTCTTATTATGCCCTGGTCCCCTGTCATGCTCTACTATGAAACAATTTATGGTCTCTGTATATCAATAGTGTAAATATTTGTAGACTTGTATCATGTCACCTCTGAGAAATCGCCTATACAGAAAACATTCCTAACTCCTTCAGCTCTCCTCATAGCTCTTACCCTCAAACCAGAAATCATCCTTGTTGCCACGTTGCACTTGCTCTAGCAAATCTAAGTCTTTCTTTAAATAGGGCGCCCAAACTTGTTGCACAATACTCTATTACTACTGCCTAAATAGCTCTTAATATCAGTTTACTTATAAACTTCCTTGCTCTTGTAAAACAACATTGCGCTTTATTATGCCCAGCAATCTTATTAGCTTTATTTCTAGCTCCCAAACACTGATTAGTACTTTCAAATTATTGCTTATAATCACCTAAATCTTTTACTTGGTCAACAGACTCAAGCTCCCATTCATATTGTAGTTAAAACTTTTTATTTGAGTACTAGGTGAAGAACCTTAACTTTTTTTTTTATAAACATTTAAATTCATTTGGCACTATCTGCCCACCCAAGAAGTTTAACCAAGATCATTTGAATCTTTATACATCCTTCACTATTCCTAACTGTTGGTGGCCATTTGGTGATCATTCTGCAAACTTAGAGACTTCAATTTTAAGTCCCTGTCTAATCATTTATATATATATATATATATATATATTATTTATTATATATATATATATATATATATATATATATAATATATATATATCTATATATATAAGTATATTATTATATATGATATATATATATATATATATACTATATAATGTATGATATACCTTACATGAACTCCTTTGGGAACACCACTCTAACTATTTCCCATGATGATTTATTACATCTAGTACATGTTTGCTATTTCGACCAACTCTTTAATCCACAGTACCATTCCACCTATCACTTGCAATAACTTCTCTCATCAGCCTTATGTGGGGAATATTATCTGGATTGCTAAAGTTAATATACAATATGAACTGGATCTTCCTCATGTCATGCAGTAGTAATGTATTCCATAAATCCTAAAAGGTTTGTCTGACATGACCATCCCTTTCTGAACCGTGCTGGGAGTCATACAATACCTGTTTATCTTCTAATATTTCTCTATCTGACTTTCATTAACTTTTCCAGAACCTTTACCAACAGAGATGTTAAGCTAACTGCCTATAATTTCCCAAATCTTCCTTACTAACTTTCTTATAATAGGCACACACTTATGCCCTGTTTCAGTCAATCTGGTCCTCACCAGAATGTTATAGTCGCTAAAAAATCAAATACAGTGCCTTTTGCAATGCTGGTCACTTACCCTCTTTCAAGAATTCACCATATATCCTCAGGCCCTGAGCTTTACTTGAATAATTGATCTAATAAACGTTTAATATTTTTAACGTCAATTCAAATTTTGTAAGTCTATTTGTTACATCATACAAGAACTATTAGTCCCCAAACTATTATCTAATCTTCCTTCTGCAATCACTGAAGCAAAATAAGCTTGAAAATGTGACCAACTCCATTATCTGAATTCACTAAATTTTCATCATTTTTAATTGAGCCAATTGTCCTATTCTTTACTTTTAAATTTATAAAAAGCTAAAAAACTTCTTCACTTTCTTATCACTATTCTTGCTAAATTAATTTCTGCCTCTCTCTTTGCTTCTATTGACTGGTTAAGTTCATTTCTATTTTTTCCTATAATTTTCTAATCATCTTCCCTATTACAACTCTTGAATATTTTAAAACATCTACGCTTTTCATTAATTTCTTCTTATCTCCTCTATTTCATAAACTACGTCGCCATGCTAATGGGTTTATCTTCAAAACAGGATCACTAAATATTTATTAAAAATTTGTTTTAAAATCTTCCCACATGACAAAACAGTTTGTCCTTTAACTCCTTATCCCAGTCATTTATACTAAGCATCTCTCGAAATTTGGTAAAATCGCCATTTCGGAAATCTATGATATTTTCCTTATTAACTTGCATATTTGGGTCAGATATCACATTAATATTAAATCTAATTATATTATGGTCACTTAAGTCCTAAATTCTCCTCAACTCTAACTTCACCCACCATACTTCTCATCGTTAGTTAATATTAAAGTCTAATAGTGGTGCATCGTATCTTGTGGGTTCTTGGACCATCTGGGTCAAAGTTATCTAGTATCATTGTATGAATGCAGAACTATATTGTTCATGATAGACATAGGAATCCAGTGATGCCAGGAAATTAAAACTCACCAATTATGACATACCTTTTTCTTTTACTGTGAGCAAGCTGTCTCAATTTCTTTCACATTTCTGCGTCTAACTCTTGACTTGGGTCCTGGCCAGGAGGTATATAAATGACCCATAGTTCTATATGATCTTATTCTATATAAGGATATCTAACCCACACCGATTCAATATTCGTTGATTAATTTTAAAGTCAATCATTAGTACAGATTGAATATTGTTTTTTAATATAAGCGGCCAGCACACACCTTCTTTCCTCTCGCTGGTATAAAATATAGTGAATATACCTCTATTTCATATTCCTGAAAGGATTCTCTATACAATTCTCCCATGCCTCAGTTATTCAAATAATGTCTAGATTCTCATTTATGGTATAACTATCAGCTATCTTTTTTTATTTCTAAGACTATGAGCATTTGTGTAAAAAACATTTGATACTCGAATACTGTTATTTTTATGCTATACACTTTTTGAACCTGTCACAACACTAGCTTTATTTATCTCCCCACTATTACAGTTACCATTGCTATTATTCGTATCCAGATTTAGCCCACCACCCCAACTTTACCTAGTTTTTGCTAAACAAGTCAAGTCTCCAAACTGTACTGAAAAGCCAACACCCTTTACGACTCAAGTGAATCCATCTGCTGCAAAAAGATCTATCCAAAAAATTCTCGTCCACAAATCCAAAACCTATATTTTCTGAAAAACAATTTCTAACCCTTTCATTTACATCTAAAGGCCCTACTCCCTATTCCTGACTGCACCTAACCTATGGTTAAAATCGCAAAAATCATGCACTTCTTCACTAGCTTTCATTTCTGAATCAATCGTCCTATATCTGCTATTAATTCTTCTGAACTTCTATGTCCTATATCATACCCACATGCACAATCAAATCTGAATCAACATTTGTAGAATCAACCTCTTATCCATCCTATCCACGATATCACTCACTCTGGCAACTGGATAACATAACTCTCAAATCTTTCTTTTTATCTTTATTTTGGAAAAGCCTATCTAGGTATCCGTTAATAACGAGTCTCCAATTTGCATTTATCAGTCTTACTTCAGAAACTCAACATTACCATTGCACATTATTAACATATGGAAGACAGTCGACCTGTTACTGCAGGTCACAGGCTGACTGACTTTCGAGTCCTCATCTTTAATTATTATCTATTTCTACGAACTCTATATTCATCGCAGACCTATTATAACTATTTTATCTTATTCCCTCTATCTTTTCTGCTAGTTTGAATCACTATTCCTGTCTACCCTTATATCCCCCAATCTCGCATCGGCATCCTTACTAATCTATCCAAACGCTTTCTCTTCTTTCTCTAGTCAAATACTTCTTTTTTCAATCCATTCATATTTTTACTCAATCTTGCAATTTCCTTTCTTAACAACACATTCTCTGCATTCAAGAACACAAAAGGGCAGCATTCACGATATTCACCTCTTACAGTCGCCACAGATATCACACAGAGATACATACCTTTAAGATTTTATTAGCTTACTAAACTTGTTACTGTACCTATTATTTTACCATCTACAGTTAACTATCACTAAAACCTAAAAAGAAATGAAACTTAATCTCTTAAAACAGGTTTAAAAAATTAGACAAGCCTAAATTTAGCTTAGCCTAGCCAGGATATAAAAATTATAAGGTAGACTTACTTTAGTCTATGGCTCTGGGAAACTTAATTTTATTTAAATTTACTAAATTAAATAATTATAAAGGGATATATAAAAATTATAAGGTAGGCCTAAAGTAGTCTAATTGTACAATTATTTTAACCAATACAGTTTACCTAAATATCACGAAGTCCTAAGAAGAAATATTTAATATCTTAAAACAAGCTTGAAATATGCATAGCCCTATGCCCTAGGCTTTTTTTTCAGTTGTACCACCCTCACTGGGCAGAGCCCTAATTCAGGAGGCGGTGTTAACGCCTCAGAAGTCACAATAATGATAATTACGCAATGGCAACAGACGCAGGCTTTAAAGTGGGGGAGATTAAATTTCAGCAGAAACACAGAAGATGGAAGAGAGTTCCACAGAAAAGATGGCAGTAAAGAAGGAAGCACCGCAGCGAACTAGCCTGGAATTACCCACATACAACACAAAACTCATGTGCGGACAAAGCACCCCTAGTTCTACGAGGGCGACGTAAAGGTGGAGGTAAGCGAGTGATAAGCTCCTCGAGCACCTGCCGCTGCGGTACCTATAGAAAAAGAGATAAAGCACAAACACGCGCCGCAAAGATAAGGGTCAAGAGAACTGAAAGTGCAGAAAGTTTATAAGCCTTTGCGCCTTTGACTCTACACTATCCAAAAGCCGGTGAACCAGAAGCCCCCCCCGATATGAGGCGTTACTCCATAACAAGGGCGGATGAGGCCCTTGTAATAGCTGGAGCAACTGAGAAGAGGAAAAAAGTCTTGGCAGTCTAACAGAACTCCCAGTTTCTTTTGAGGCCGCTAGCAACCGTTGTGATTGAGGTTTCCAAGACATTTTTTTGTTTATGTTAAGGCAGAGGAATGTTATTATTGTCAACAGGAGAGACGAGAGAACCGTCAAAGAGATAGGAAAGTTGGAAGGTGTCTTTAGAGAGGGAGATTTGGTAGAATGTGAGTTTTTTAAAGAATTGAATTTCAACAAGGTTGAGACGCCCCAATCCGGAATTCTATCCAGATCAGCGAGATAAGAATCGGAAAGATTAAGACGGGAGGCAGTTCTAGAAGTAAAAGAAGGAGCAGAATTGACATGAGTTGAAGAATGAAGGTCGAGTCATCGCATATGAGTGAATAGAGTTAGTGTTGCCAGGTGGAAGCTCATTAATGAAAAGCTAGGAATTAAAGTAGGGAAAGAACTGCTAATAGGCCTATATATAAGAAATTATAAAATAAGAATGTTAACTTACCAAAATTGGCTCTGGTAATAGCTAATATTAATTTAAATTACCAAAATTATAAAAATTGTTAAAAATAGATAAATACAGAAAAACTATTTAATAATTCAAATAAACCTGCAAAGACACAGTATACAGGAAATCTATTAACTACTCTAGCCTAGGGTTAACCTATCAAACACTGACTAAGTCCAATTACTCAACTAAATTAAATTAATAACAGAAATAACACATAAATAAGTACACAAATTTCTAAAATCCACAGTTAAATACACAACATAATGATGAAGTGTTGATGAAGTAGATAGACAAGGTTGTGTTGTTAATGTCGTAGTTGACAAACTTGAAGTTGAAGAGGGGACACATGGTGGAGTTACAGATGGATTAGTTTTCAGATTTAGGTGTTTCTGATAAAGCAGTCGACACATTTTCATTTGAATG
>JABUQX010033664.1:0-16815 GCA_015478945.1 Trachelipus rathkii
TATATAAAAAAAATAAAATTCTTATTTCTTTTTATGTTTATAATTTACTAAATTTTTACGTATTTTTACGCACCCTTAAATCTCTCTCAGTAATTTCAGCAAATTCAACCACCCAACTACCCTACCGTTCTAGTCTGGTGATTATTGAATCTATTGATTTTTTTATAGTAATAGTTTTTTGGCTAAAATTGTTTATGTTTTACGATACCCTAAATTATGCATTGTAATCAGTAATTCAAAAACACCATTACTGCCACTTTCCTCCTGTCCATTCCTTTGATCTTATTAGATCTTATTTATCTATTTGATCTATGTTTCCATTTCATTTCATTTTCGAGCATCCATGTGGATAAACATAACTTATAAAATCATTTTCTTTTTTATAACAAAGTATCAATTCTAATATATGTTGGATGCGTAACAAAAGTGTTTCTCGCATTAATAAAGCTTAACATAGCATCTACCTGAACTAAGAACATAGCCCCAACGACAAACCTATGCACGTCTTAAAATTCTGGAATAAAAATGTTAACTTTTAATTTTTTTAAGTTCCACATTTATCAACAGTAAAGTAACTAATTAGCAACACAATTCATACAAAATCGTAACTTATTCACACCCAAGTCAAGTTCATCTCTTGAATCAGTATAACAATGTTAATTTTACATTTAAACATGGAATATTTAACAAAAAATTTACCAGAAAACCTTGAAGTAATTATCATACAGGGTACCAGAGAAATTATATGCTTATCTAACTTTTCTTGAGCACATTAGAAGTTTTCAAGTTTATTACAAACTATAAAAATATAATATACGAACGACAAACCTGGACACATCTTAAGCAAGATTAAAACTGCTAACATTAACAAAAGATCCAAAACTTATCAACAGTTAAATATAGTAATAAATAAAAGAACATACAAAAACATAATCCCATTCACCGTTTATGCAAATTCAGATTGATTAGGACAGATGTTTTTTTTTTTTGTTTTTGTTCAATTTGGATTAACATTGTAATATGTAACAAAAAATTTATTCATAACCTTAACTAACCATCATAATACTAACGGGTAGTTTAAAGAAAACAAAGTAAAGTTTTATCTTCTGTACAGTAAAGCTATAAACTATGAACATAACATTATTAACACACCAACAACCAGTAGAATAAACAGCTATCATTAATTTAACAACTTAGTCATTAAAAACTTAACCAATAGAGCTAACATAGTAAAATAAGTTTTCATTTTTATAAACATTTATTACATTTTTTATTGATAAAAGAGGTTATATAATTAATACATTAAAAAAACATTTATAATTATTAAATACATAAAACATAAGTTTATTTTAAATATGTATATTCATACGAATATATACACATGGCCTACGCATGGTAAGGAATAGGTGTATAATATTAATAGAGGAGGTTGTATACCGTGGTTATATGTTTAAAATAAAGACAAGATACACATTCTTATATAATAACATATTTTATGTATTTTTAGTATCGTATAGAATATTATGTTAGGTTTGTATATTCATACGTATATATTTTTTTGTTTTATAAAAATATTATAGTTTCGGTGTATAATATCATTAGTTACACCATTGTCTTTATATGTATTAAGTGCCTCAAATATTGATCAACATTTCGTTTTAAGATGCTTGATGTTTTTATTTCGTTTTTTATTTTAAGTCAATGCTTGTCACACACGATCTTTCAACTGTGAAACCTTATACATGTTACGGTAGAAGGTCACACGATCGAAGGTTTTCCAGTAGTTGTTTACATCAAGGGTTTTAATATCGTCACGCGGCGAGAAAACAACATCTATTCTATTAGAACCACTTACGCTGTTTTCCACCCAGTTATATATTTCACTACGCCGTCGATTTTCCACGGTTAAACAAACACCTTAAACCTTACCCATGCTGCTGTCGATGTCAATAATCTTAAAAATCCACTCAGCACAAACGAATAAAGGTCTATCATTTTGATCCCTCTGCAGGAATAAAGCATATTCAGTTAGTGGTTCGCCATTCGGTTTTACGATTAAATATTAAATGAAGATCACATCGTTGGGAATAACGTAACTCTTCGTGAAAGTTATATCATATCAACAGGTCGTAGGAGATGTGGGGTAGATGTCATTTTTTATCAGCACGCCTGAAAAATATCCTTACTGAAGAACAATAGAGTGTATAAACAGATCCATTAAAGGTTAGTGAGATTCTTTCTTTCAGAACCAGATTCAGAAGGATAAGTTAATAACAAGAATTACGACGCTTACGATTACGAAATCCATATCTAGTGTTTCAATAAGGGTTTTTTATATACTTTCGTCGTTAGACTACCAACATACAACAAACAACATATACACAATTCTACAAAAATAAGTCTTTTGTAAAATTGTTTTTTTATAACTTTCCATTTACGCGAATATATAATAACGTAACATTGTTTTCACATTAATTAAAGCTTACCTAGCAGTAACCAGAACTAAGAAATATAATGTACAATGACAAAATCCTAACACACCTTACGCTAGATAATAATTATTTACTACATTAACAATAGTTCCATACTTTTAACACTTAGTAAAGTTATATCAATAGTGCACAGCGTAACTAAAACGTTTTAAACCTAGTTCACACTTTTTCAAGTATATCTCTAGCATTATTCTTAATCTTTTTTATTTACATTAACACTATTGATTTTACGTCGCATTTCGAGTATTATAATTATTTCGATTAAACATAGCACAAAAATGAGTCTTTATCATATCTAACCAGTGAATATATTTCTTAACATAACAATGTTTTTTCACTCATTATATAATAGCTATACATAGCTATATTATGAACTTAAGAAAATAATGTACAACGATCTGTGGGACCCTAGACACTTCTTACCTAACTAAGATAAACAGTTTAGATACACATTAGTTCTTCTCTTAACACCAGGTATAAGTATATGTAGAACTCCTTAAATAAACTGTATATTATCGTAGTTTTATCCACGCCATAAAATCTGTATTATATTAAACTTATTTTACATAAAACACCATAAGCATATTTAACTTCAAAAATTTATCATAACTCTTTCTAATTTTCATATATATAGACCTACGATAACGTGGCGGCCACCTTATGTACCTTTTTTTCCAAATATCAACATAAAAATTAGAAAATTTCTTTGAATAAAATATAGTAATTGTAATATAGTTTACTGATTTTTTAAAGGAAGTAATATCTTATGTTTAATCTCTTTATCAAATCATCAACCCCTCCCCAACCCCTCCCACCATGACCTTTGATCTTATTTGTATTCATGTTCATATTAATAGTTATTTTATTCTAAACATAATTCATTTTTAGTAGTATTTTTTTATTTCTTAACATCGAATATATTTTTGCTTATTTTCTAAGAATCATTTTTTATCATTAATAAAGCTTTACATTTAATCATAACCTTGAACTAAGGAATATAATTGTAACATTCGATAATCCTAACAACTTACCATTTTACGTTTCACTTGAATAATACTACTATATTAACAAACTTCTGTCACTTATACAACAGTAAAGTATCTACTTAACACTTCTGTACAAATATCGTTTAACCTAGTGTCCTCTTTTGTCAAGCATATTCTCTATCCACTATTCAATGTTTGAAATTTTACTATAACATCGTAAATATTTAATCAAAATTAGCATAACCTGTCTAATCATCATACAGACAACGAATTTAATGCTAATGTGGTAGAGAGTGTGTATATCAAATTTTTACATCAACTTCGTTTTTTAATTATTTAACAAATATTTTCACACTCGGCTCTTCTAAATATCATAATCACCAATGGATATAATTGGCAAACCATATATATATATTTATACCCAAAAACATAACTTATATATATTAAAAATTTAACCGCAATGACATAATTTAAAAATAAGTTCTTTTGGAATTATAAATATTCACAGTAATGTGTTAATAGTTTTTACTATTTTTAAAGAGTAAATCAGTAGAATCAGTAATATTCAGTAATATACAGGTAAATCAGTAAAATTCAAACCATCCCATCCATTTTGCAGTCCCTTCTTACCCACCCATTCCGCCTATGATCTATTGATAATTTTGATTCCAAGCATATTCATATAATCATATCATAAAATCATAACATAAAATAATAAAGTTCTTGTGTAAATCTATACGAATATATTCTTCGCAGTTCATAAATTTTAGACTCCTAATAAAGCTAACAATATCATTAACCTGACAGAATATAATGTACAAAGGCACCACCGTAACATACCTCGGGTAAGTTCGTGATGAATTAATCCGCATAATTATCCGAAAATTCCTTTTTTTAAAAAATTATCAAAGGTAAAGTAGCTATACAGTCATACAATACTTCGGTGCGTGAGCCTTAACCCTCTCATTCGGAGGGGTATAAACCCGCTTTTACACCCCCTTTCTTAGTGGTGATCCCCCTCTTAGGATTCACACCCTTTCAAGGCGCATCCCTCTTGGGTTTTCTCTCTGGGATTGGTGATTTGCGTTGCTTTATGGAATACTTTGGTTAATGGGAAAACTGTTTATTCGCAAGTTAGGTACGTTATGTAAATATTACTATTGTTGAACAGTTTTAGTATTTTCTTTCAATATATTTTGTTCAAGTTGATCCAGTAATTGTTTTGTAATATGATATTCTAGTTTTCCATGAGGTTAATGCTTTTGTTGGAAAACGCGAGCTAGTTTTAAGTTTTTTGATAATGTTAGGTTTGCTTGAGAATTTGCTTAATGCCTACGTTTATTCATAGTTCAAATGATGTTATACTCGAGACGATTGACACTTTGATGAAGATAGTGGCAATTAATAGTTCAAGATGCTGGTATTCTTTGATTAGATGGTCATCTTTGTTTTGAGCTGATTTGTTAGATAATTGTCTTTACTCTGTTGCTGATATGCGGGAAAAGTTTAAGGAACATATCGAGTATTGTATGACCTGTAGCTACTTTACCTTTGATAGTAGGGAATTTTCAGGATGTTAGCGATTATTCATTTCGCGAGGTATGCTAGGTTGTGCCTTTGTACAATTATATCTTAGTTTCAGGTTAATGATATGTTAGCTTTATTGATGCTAAAATTTTGTTGCGTAAGCATATATTCGTAGGTCAGTGTATAAGTGTATTGTTATGTTTATCCAAAATGATACTCGAAATATGACTTGGATCAATATTTCAATAGATCATAGGTGGATGGGTGGGTAGGGGGACTGCAGGGATGGTGGTTTGATTTACTGTTTACTGATTTACTGCTTATTAGAATCGGTTTAAACTTATTATTCACTTTAGAATTATTTATTTATTTCAAAGAATCTTTATTTTTATGCCATGTCAGGTTAAAAATTTTGTCATATTTTAATTTATTGTTTGGTAGGCATAGTTTATATAGCATTAATTTATCGTATTGTGTAATTATGATATTTAGACGAGGATATGATAAATTTTTGTTAAATATTACGAAGTTGATGTAAAAAAATTTTGGGGAAGTTATACGGATCAAAATTGTTTATTTGCAAGGGATGGGGTTCATTTAAATGACATTGGTGATGCAAGATTGGCGTCGGCTCTTGGACACAGAGGTTAGGAAAATACACAGAGAGACCAATTGCTAAGAAAAAGGTTTTTCGGGATGGTCCAAATCCTTGCTCTATATGTGAGAAATGAAAGTGGTTATCTTTTATACGCTCAAGATAGTTATCTCGGAACATAAAATAATATTTGAATTTAAATCTGACACTAAATATAATATACGATATATATTTTATCAATTAATTGAATACATTGTTGCAACTTTTTAAAGATTCGTTTATTTTGTTTCGGTAATTTCAAATTAATGGCTATAAATTATACTTCAAGGATAGAAACAATAATATTTAAGGAAGGGGGTGGCGTTATGATTTACACTAAAAATATATATATATCTAACTACTCAGCTGGAAACTAGCTGATGTTTATGAATACTGATATATGGTTGTTTTAAAAATAGAAACATCCGAATGATAAAATTGAACTTAAAAATGTCTATCGTCACCGCCCACAATCAGTAAAAGATAGCTTGTATAAAGAATTGAGCAGGGGAATCTCAGAAGGATTCACAATAAATGTAGGAGACTTTAAACTGCCCAAATATATCAACTATAATTTAACTTGATGCAGGGCATATCCAGAAGGAAAGCGATTACTAAAATTCTTAGGAGAAAAAATTTCCTTTTTCAAATAATTGGATTGCCCAACAAAAGGAAACAATATTTTGGACCTATTAATATTGAGTCACTTGAACTTTGATAAGAAGTTTTGAGGTTATCCAACCCATTGGTAAAGTGATCATAACAGATTAAATTTACGATTAATATTGAAAACAAAAAATTACACAACAATTACTTGAATTTCCAGATTTTAAGAACGCCAATCTTTAATGGCTTTAAAGCAGTTTATCTGTCTATGACTGGGATGAGTTATTAACAGGAAATGCAAATGTTGTATTATGTGGGATACGTCTTCTACAAATATTTAAAGGCAAAGATAAAGATTTTGTTCATATTTAATGAATGCTAATCTTTTACCAAAAATTCGAAAGCCAAGATGGAAAGTGGATATATGATAATCTAAGAAATTCTTATAAAGTAATGAGAAAAAATAGAAGCAATAATTTATAACTTATAGGAAGTGCTCTCTTTCAGTTGGAAATATTAATAGTCTACATAGCTTGTTCGGCGAAGCTGCAACACGATTAATTAGATATTATAAACGGAAAACTATTGAAATTAAAAATCTGCTCGTGATTCTTATAAAAATTAACCCATAAAAATAAGTATTACAAATATTTAATAACAATAAGTTACCAGGTAAGAATCAATATCACCCTCTATTACATTGAATTTTAAATTAAATCCAAACGTTCTAGGTATGCAAACATTTTAAATAATTTTTTCTCGGAATGTATTCGCATATGTATATTTAGCTAGGCGTTTCACTAGATTTGATATGAATAATGATTTCCTTAAGGCAGACAACATTTTAGATACATTTGAAAATTCTAAGAAGAGGACAAGTTGCTTTCCAGTAGTTTGATAAACTATTTTAATGAGACATGCACTCTGCCAGTGTAACCTGATCATCATATCGCTGCATCTCAAAAAATTTGAAAAGGGAACATATTAGTGAAATCATTTGACAATTGCGTTTTCAATAATGTCTTTAAAGGATAAGTTGAAATAAGTCCTCAATTTGATTTCTATAAATCTGCTTAATTATTAACTCCCATTTCCAATAAAAAGGAGATCGTAAGGTTCCGAAAAACTACAGACCAATTATCTATTTTGTATAATAAATATGGAAAATTTTTTAAAAGACAATACTACCTAATATGGTAGTTGCACATCTTGAATGATCAATCCGGACTCTGCAAAGACTCAAGAAATATACCCCAACACAGACATGGTTTTTAAGGAAAGAAATAGATTCAGAGACTTAATTACCAAATTTGCTATGAATTTAAATTTTTTTTATATTGTGGATGATTGTTATTAACGTATGTATGGATTAATTTTTAATAACATCACATATTAAACGAATTCAAATTTACTTAGACTTCAAAAGAAGCATTTTAAGAAAACCAGCTCGCCTTTATCAACCAAGAATTTATTATGGCGATACAAAGCTTAGAAGCTCACACCTCGGTTTCCACTTTCTGAAGAAACTATTAAAAGTAGATAAAAACATACACCCATTGGCCTTTTGGATCAGTTACGACAACAACTGAAGTCAGAACTAATCATATGTTGTGAATGCCTAGATATAGAGACGAATTTGTTTATTTTTTAGTTGGTTACCCCAAGGATACTTTTGTCTCTGGGTTTCTCAATAATATACTGTTCATTTATTATATGTAAAATAAATATGAACATTTTAGATGAGACATATATTTTATTATGGACTAAATATTTCGTATAAAATATAGCAAAAGAATGAATACAAATTGGAAACGCATAATATGTATGAGAAGAAATATTGTTATTCAATTACTCCAAAGCGACTTAAACAAGATTTGTAAATTGGTCGTCAAAAACATGGCAAAATGAAATTTATAAACCGATAAATGTAAAGTTAATACATTTTTGGGAGTAGAAATGAAATGAATATGAATTAACAAAAATAGATAGACACAAATTATAATCAAAGTTGTCAGATGAGGAAAAGGAATTCATAGGAGTTATTAATTAATAAGGATTTAAAAAGTTTAGCTTGACATAACAATGTTTGCTGAAGCTGTAATAAAAATAGCAAAATAAAGGCTCTTAGGATATATTGCAATTCTTTCGAAATTTTAAAATTTCTAAAAAATATAATACCTTCATCTCTATTAAAACATCTGTAATACGAACAGAATAGCAAGTTGTGGTCCATACCAATCAAAAAAAATTGAAAAGAATTAAACAAAGAAGGAATCGAATTTAATTGAATTTGAGAGGAAAATAAATTTAACGAAAACAAACCATGGTATAAATAACATATAACTTACAGACAAGAAGATTAGAAGAAGGAAAATTAATAGAGGTTTTACTCAATAACACTTAATATACAATTTAGATAATTGCAATTAATGCAATTCTTTCAGATATAATTTACGCGTAAATTCAACTCGATTTTACTTTATTCAAAATACAAGAATTAGTAGAATCTTGGAAGTATGGTGGAAAAAATCAAAACTTTAAAATAATTCAAGTCATTTTAGATTAATTTGTTTTATAAGTACAGCGTAATTTAAAGTGAATTACGGCTTGTAGTAAGCTCTATTGATTGTTATGTTGCAATGCAAAAGTATCCGTCTCTTAGTGGATTAGTGCATGTCATCGATTTTCGCACTTTTTAACCTTAATAAATAGCTTTGATGTTTACCGCATAGAACTCGTTAACATAAAACTGTAATAAATGAAAATAACTGTGTAAGTGGCTTTGAATGTTATTTATCGCATAAGAACATATCTGTTCTAAGGCTGTGATCTATTCGATTCCATAACGCTGAATGGCTGTAGTTGTGATTGGCTTTGATTGTTTTCCGCATAGAACAATCTGTTCTAAGTTACGTTAATCTTAATAGTTTCAATAAGAGAAATGAAGATGTTAATTGGAAGAACATTAGAATGATATTCTTTTCTTCTAAAAGTTTTTAATCGATCACAACGCAATATAATAAACAAAAATACTTAACATACTATGATGTTTGTTGCTTGAGAAGCAGCAATCTTGCTAAGTCCATCTTTTTATGTCCTTACACATAGAATAGGTAAAAATAATATACTTATTTTCAAAAAACATAACAGGTTTTTTTATAAAACTAGTAGACACCATCCATTTTTTACCAAATTAATAATCATTAAAAATTAAAATAACAGACTAGCCTTTGAGTGGACTGTAAAGTCTTTGTCGGTCTGTTGGTGTTTTGTAGTTCTTCTTCTTTTTTCTTCTTTCTTCTTTCTTTCTTCTTCTCTTCTTCTTCTTCTTCTTTTCTTCTTCTTCTTTTCTTCTTCTTTTCTTCTTCTTTCTTCTTTTCTTCATGCGGCAGTCCGGGGAAAGGTTCTCCTACAAAAATTATGGAAGAGAATACTATTGGGACTGGGTATAAAGAATTTCTAGCGAACTACACAAGAAATGGGTTTCGATCGCCGAACATTTACAAACCCGCTGAACCTACCAACTTGACGATGCCTACACAGTTGACCTTTGCTCGAAAGATAGAATTACACGTCTTTTCCGACGCTTACGGTGCAGCCTACGCCACTGCGGTGTACGCTGTATCATTGGGAGAGTGTGCTCCCGTTGCGAACCTCCTCATGGCGAATGGTAAAGGTTTGTTCGTCCTATAGAAAGAGCTCACAATATCAACGTTAGAATTGTATGAGGGCATTATTTCTCGGTCTCGAATTCATTAATATTTTTTATAATCAATTCTCCCTTCTAAGGGCTTTAGCAAAGGCTAGAGGTGAGGTAAGATTCTACTGCTGGGAAAATAGGTGGTCAAAGTAAAAACAAGTACTCCATCTGATTAATTGAGAGATACTTTCCACCAAACACCTTCCCACCTTCAATCTGAATAGGGTGGATGAGATCAGAAGGAACTTGCCGACAGCCGGTGGACATACGTCCCGACCAAGGACAACCCTGCCGATGGGGTGTCCAGGAACATAAGCTATAAGTACGTGTTTACAGACTTATGGAAGAAAGCGCTCCCTGGCGCATGGAACCTTTGAACTGGTCCATATGGACCGAACACACTTCCATGTGTGAAGGAATTCAGGAGACGATCGAAATCACGGTAGCTGCTTCGATCACTACGATTCCAGATGCTGCTTCCATATTTGACTTAGAAAATTATTTGTCCCTTAACAAGGTCCTAAAGGTCACCGCCTTGGTTCGCCGTTTCGTAGAGAACCTGAAGAAGCCATAACAGAAGGTCCCACTGACCTTGACTTTCTCTCGACCCAAGTTTTCCCATCAGATCTCCTTGAAAGAGAAAGGGAACGCCGAACTCTATTGGATACGGACGCTCCAAAGTGAACGATACCAACCCTAAATCTCGTGTCTCTGAGATACATTGCCACTTACGAATCTGGTGAAGCAGCCGAGTTTGAAGTTGTTGGACGGAGTCCTCAGGTGCGATCGGAGGCTGAGCAATGCTATGTTCTCCTATGACACCAAGTTTCCACTGTTGTTGCCTTCGGACTCCCCGTTCACCCGACTCCTCATCATTTGGCACCTTCACAACACGAATCACCACTTGGGTATCTCAGAAGTCGTGTCGATCATCCGCCAGCAGCTCTACAGTATTTCACCCGTATGAGGACAACGGTGAAGAAAATGATACTCCCTTTCGGTCTTTGTAAACGTTTATAAGCTGCACATATTCGTTCGGCCCCACTAGCTGCCTTGCCTTTCTCCCAAGTGGTGGAAAGCAAACCGTTTATGGTGATCAGAGTAGATCTCACAGGATACTTCAGTGTCAAGACTACAAGGAAAGCCGTGACTGAGAGTTACGCATTCCTCTTCATCCGTGCTGTGACTAGGGCCATACATTTAGAGCTCGTCTTCGACAATGGCACCGAATCGTTTTTGAGAATACTACGCCGTTTCATCGGATGGCGAGGAACACCTTCCGTGATATATTCCGATAACACGACATATTTCCAAGCGGCTTCCCAGCACTTGATGAGCTTACGGAATGTACCTTCTGTGAAAGATTTCCTAGCCGAACATTCTATGGCTTGGAGATTCAACCCCGACAGGAGCAGCCATTAAGGCGGATTCTTCGAGCATCTGATTGGATTGACCAAGACCCACCGAAAATTCCTCAAGACCTCTCTAGTAAATTACGAAGAGTCCCATATATTCTCACGGAGGTCGAATCGGTGGTCAATTGTCGACCTCTCACTTTTGTAGGAGATGAGCTCTATTGCGGGGAGCCCTCTCACGCCTTTCCACTTGTTGATGGGATACAAATTGAATACCCTTCCTGTCCCTGAAGAATTGTTCGACCACGATGTCATCTACCGAGACCCAGTGAAGGTCAACGAAAGGTAAAATTACTTGCTCACCCTGATTGCTAAGTTTCAGTCCGCCTGGAGCAAAGATTCTTTGCTCAGCCTGAAACAAACTTGGAACGTCTCCAACTGTCCTAACGTTAGGGTCGGATACTTAGTTTTAATGTAGGACGATGGTCTACGTTTGAGGTGGAAATTGGGCATAGTTTATGTCCTTCATACTTCACCTGATGGATACACCCGTTCAGTGTTGCTCAGCATGAGTCGCGGTGAAATAACCCTGGCAGTTGTACACTTAAACCTGCTGGAGATACACTCCAACCTATTCGATAGAACAGATTCCCTTCCACCAGTTGAAGCACCTCAGGCATTGGACTCTCCTCCGGAGAGACCCTCACGTCGAGCGCAAGTGTTGGCTAAACAAAGGATACGGGTTATTCTTTCTGCCGAAGAATAGTCCTCTTCACGACACCACCCTTACTTTTCCTACACCTATTGCATGCTATGATTACAACACGTCATTCGATAACACGCTTTCTTACTCCCCTCCCAAACTATGATTATGAAACATTTTTTGACGAACCCACTCGAACTGGCCCAAAATTAAAAAAATAAACTGCACGTCTTACCAGCAACTAGCTATTTGAATTTTTAAAAAATAACGGAAATAATACCAGCATGCTTGCGCTTACCTAATAAATACGTGTAATACCTTGTGTGTAACTAATATCACCAAAACATCGGATAATAAGCTCGCATCAATGATGTAAAAACGAAAATACAAATATAATAATAATAATAATAATAATAATAATAATAATAATAATAATAATAATAATAATAATAATAATAATAATAATAATAATAATAATAATAATTCTTATATTCGAAAAAATGCAAAATGAAATTGTATCATCCAAACATCGAATAATAAGCTCACATCAGTGAAGTAAAACCAAAAGACAAATACGGTATTAATAATAATAATAAGGCCCTGTTATGTTTTAAGACTCCGTCAGTTTTGATTTTTTTTTTTTTTTTTAACATATTGCTAGTATATGATACTAACAATGAATTTCAGTGGTGATTGGAACATGATTCAAGTTGCAAAATATTTAAATAATTATTAAAAATCACATTTAATATCAATAAAATTTTAAAAAATGAAATATCTCGAAAAGTACGAAACTTACAGAAAAGCCAATTGCATATATGAAATCAGCGTATAAAGTTTATTATAAAAAAAAAAAAAAAAAAAAAAAAAAAAAAAAAAAAAAAAAAAAAATTTCATAAATGAAATATCTCGAGAAGTACGATACTTACAGAAAAAACAATTACATATTTGGAATCAGCGTTAAAGCTTATTACAAAAAATGTATCACAAATAAAAAAAAATTAACATAAAAAAGGGGGCTCGAGCCGCCGGCGGGGAGCATAGGGGGGGACGTTTTGCCATACCGTAGGGCGAGGGGCGGAGGAAGCCCCGCAACACCCAAATACCAAGAAGCGGGGGTTCCGGAGACGCCTTCCCGGAGGGGGGGAAACAGTCCTACCCTCTGTCGTTCCCCCGGAAGGCGAGAGACCCCGTACTCCTGTCATCTTTTGCGGTATCTTGGGTAATTCCTTTAGTTAAAGAAAAAAAAAAAATTTAAACTGACGGAGTCGTAAACGTAAACTGTCCTATATATTTTTGAATCATGTCCGTCACCCCTTAAATTGACTGTTAGGATCATATACCAGAAATATATTTAAAAAAAAAAAAAAAAAAAATAAAAACTAAGGGAGTCGTAAAACATAAAAGGTCAAATAATAATAAAATAATAATAAATAATATAATAATAATAATAATAATAATAATAATAATAATAATAATATAAGAATCAAACCCACGTAAAGTAAATAATAAATCACACACATAATAATAAAAATAATAATAATAATAATAATAATAATAATAATAATAATAATAATAATAATAATAATAATAATAATAATAATAATAATAATAATAATAATAATAATAATAATAATAATAATAATTATAAATAAATAAATAAATAAGTTAAAGCTCCTCGGAACTCCGTTTTCCTTTCTCGGATCAGAGTCTTGGGTATAGATCAGATTTGGGGTTTCGTGCGGTGTAGCTTCGTTTGATTTTCTGATGTGGGGAAATGCGAGTGGGATACGTGAATGTAACCTCGTTGATGGGAAATAATTGCTTCGAAAAGGTTTCTTATGTTTAATTAATATTTTTCAATCTTCTCTCCTAGATGCATTGCCAATTGTGAGAGGCTTCTTGATGTGGTTGACTGATTTACCTTCACAATTAGCTTCTTGTAAAGAGCTATTAAAGTTACTATGACGATCGATGCTTCTATTTTCCTCGCGATCTTCTTTGTGCTACGTAAATGTTAAATGTAAAGCTTACTCATTTCTTCGATATATTGTATAAAATATTGAGTAAGGCAACGGTAATTGCAACAAAAAGGGCTGCCAATTACTATACATGATACCATAAAAACACACAAAATAAATCAATTAAAATAATAGCACATGCTGATAGAAATTTAATGAACGCTCTTACACCCGCAGCAGTTCGAACGAGAGTAATGGCTAGGGATGCCGCAAGAGGACCGATATATATCGATTTTGATATTTTTTTCGATAGTATCGAAAAAATATCGATGATATTTTTTCAACCGATATATCGATCTATCGATATTTTATTCTCCGTATCGAATCAACGATTTTTTTTTTTTACTTCTAGAAATTTTTAGCAGTTTTCTTTTTTCTTAAAATAACATTTCATGAAAATGTGTGTATTTTTCAGACGCGCTTGGATGATGGGGACATTTTGTCTGACTCAGGAGGAGGAGGAGGGAAGGAGGTCAGATGATCATACAAGAGAAGAAGTAGAGGCCTATAGGGGAAGAACAATTTTATGAAATATACCTATTGCGTATTTTACTTTTGAAATTTGGTATTTATAAAAAGTAATGTTATCCTATATAGTACAGAACAATACAAGTTTTGATGTTAATGTTAAATCTTTAATTAAAATTTAATTTAATCTGAAATTAGAAATGTTTAAGTTTATATGTGAATATTTTCTACTTTACTCGAAGCTTTATTCCCTTTGTAAAATCACCACCACCACTGCTAATTCAGGACATGATTAGTGTTTACTATATTATATATATAATATATATATAGTATATATATTATTATATTTATATATATATATAATATATATATTAATATAATATATATTATATATTATTATATATATATATAATATATATTATATTATAATATATATATATCATATATATAGGTCAGCGTTTAGATTGTCCGTCAAATGTATCTTAAAACTATTATGCTTACAGTAAAACAGAATACATTTTTTTGGGAATCAGGCGTAAAGAGTTAGTCTGGAAAACTTTTAAAAAATAAAAAAAAAGTGATTTTAAAAAAAGTAATAAACATGTAGAAGAGTAAATTTTAAACTTATTTTAATTAACGTAACTTTACGTTGTCCTTTAAATGATGGTGGTGTTTAAAACTAAAAGAATACCCAAGGGTGATAACCGCCCCGATGGCAGGAGTGGGGGTCTCTCGCCTCCGGGGAACTAGGGAGATTCATTTCCCCCCCCTCCTGGAGGGTCTCCGGAACCCGTCTTTGGTATTTGAGTGTCGCGGGGTCCTCCGCCCCTCCCTACGGGGTATGGCAAACATCCCCCCCCTATGTTCCCGTGGCTCGAGCCCCCTATGTGCGTATATATATATATATATATATATATTTATATTATATATATTATATAATATTATATATATATATTATATATATAAATATCTATATTATTATATATATATATATATATAATATATTATATAATTTTAATTTTGTGCAACGAGAAACGAGCTTTGCTATTCAACCCGTCAGACCCGTTACAAATTTAATGACCCGTTATAATGAACTGTATTTAGAGATTGCAGATTTTTTTGATAGAAATTTATCATTTTTACACAACAATTAATTGTATTCTATTACTCATTTATTACTTCAGGCATGTATAGTTCGTTGCAGTGGCTATTAGGCGTTGTTTCATCGGCTGGAGTTGCCGAGAAGTGTAGTGTGTTCTTTTTACTGTTCTATTGGGTACTTGTTAATGGTGGTTTTAAGAATGTAGCATATTTAGATCTGTATTAACTGTTCTTGGTGCTCTATTTGTATGATGGTTATTGGTCCGTAGTTGAGTTCAGTGAGGTAGCTCTTGTGGCGTGGTTATTATAGGTGTGGGTGTTTGGTGATTATGTTATTTGTTGTGAGGGGATCATGGTAGTTAGTTGAGGGGTGAGTGCACTATTACTTGTGTATGGTATAGATGTAGTAGTACTATTATATATATATATATATTATATATATATCTATAATATATAAAATATTATATATAGTATATACTATTAATATATTAAAAGAAATTGTTAACTTGTTGACTTAATAAAACTAACAAAAAATCATATAAAACTACAAAACCTTTGAGCTATTGAAACCCTTCGAATCGGATATAAAAGAATTATCAAGAGAAAAATACGTAACCGCGAGCATGGTAATTCCCATATGCAATTGTTTAAGAAAAAAAATATAGAGAAAATAAACCCCAAGTCTAGTGTGATTCAATGTTAGAGCAAACTCTATCATCCTGGTAAATGAAAGATTAGGAGTTCTAGAAAAAAATGACTTGTTTGCAGCTGCAACAATTCTCAATCCAAGATTTAAAAAACTGCATTTTCATTCTTCCTTGATTGCATCTAAAATAATCTAAAAAATAAGTAAAGAAGTTCTTAAAAATTAAAAAAATTTGGGAAATAGGTCTCCTCCGCAAATAGAAGAGACTGACTTGAAAGTGGTGACACCAAATGTTGACCTTTGGGATGTTCATGAAGAAGAAGCTGCTAAAAATACCCCAAATGCTCCATTACTTATGCAAATGAAATAAAATAATATTTAAATTAGCCTTTCCTACCAAGAAAATTTGATTCATTAAAGTTTTAGATCGACAGTAAAAATGCATTCCCTGCTATGTTTATAGTAGCGATGAAATATTTTACCGTCAATGCAACTTATGTACCTTCGGAACGTACGGTATCTTTGCTAAATAACGTTTGTTCAGACGAACGAAATAGGTTAACATCTCATCATCTT
>JABUQX010033665.1:0-20000 GCA_015478945.1 Trachelipus rathkii
CATATAGGCATTCTTTCGTTTATATATTCCCATTAAAAAATGTTCATTGGTTTCTTTGTAAGATTAATGGGTCCTTTTTGTCAAGCTATGAAAACTATTCGTTATATAAATAAAATAAGTAGTTTTCATAGTATGAGATTTAAGGCTCCATTAGCATTGCAGAGAAACCTATGGACATTTTTATATGGGTTGGTTTGTTGCTTGCTTGAACTCGCATTAGGAAAATATTTTTAAAAAAATTGCAACTTATTAGTTATTTTTATTTCTATTTGAACTAAATAATTGAAAAAAAAACGATAAAATATACAGCAAATATAAGAAATAAATTTTTTATAAATAAATATTTTAAAAAAATTGGCACTTATTATTATTTCTACTTGAACTAAATAATTGAAATAAAAACGATAACATATGCAGCAAATATAAGAAAAAAAAATCTTCTGCATTAAAGTTAGACTTTTACATGTAATAATTTCCCATTAATTTTTAGGAAGTGATGCAAATAATTTTTGGTAGGGATGAATTTGCGATAAATGGAATATATATATATATATATATATATATATATATATATATATATATATATATATATATATATATATATATATATATATATAATATATAAAAATAGATCAAATATACTTATTATTATATATAATATATATATATATATATATATATATATATATATATACAAAACAGAATAATGCAGTGATACTATGTAAAATTGGTGGCCAAAATACAGTTATACTGAAATTAGTAATTCTCAAAACATCCAGTCGATATTCCAAATTCTGTCATGCAAGCTGAGATTCTTGCTTTTAAATCAGCAATGTCTGTCACCTGGATATTGCACACGTTTTTGACGAATATCCAAAGAAAAAAAATACATGGTGTGATATCAGAAAATCTTAGACGGCCAAGGAATTGGACCTTCAAGGCAGCTCCACCCGTTTCAATTCCTTGGCAGCCTAGGTCTTCCGACATCCACCATGTGATTTATTTCGTTTGGGGATTCGTCAAAAATATTGTGTACAATATCCAAAGACAGACATTGCTGATTTAAAAACAAGAATCTCAGCTGCTATTCAACAAATTAATGAGGAAATGCTGGAGCGTATAAAGCAGAATTTGGAGTATCGACTGGATGTTTTGAGAATCACTAATGGTGCACATCTAACAATTTTATATATTATATTATATATAATATATATATATATATATATAATATATATATATATATATATATATATATATATATATATATATATATATAATAATATATATATATATAGTTATATATTATATATATTTATATATATATATAATATATATATATTATATATAATAATCATCATCCACCTTCTTTCCCCAAGACAGGGGGTAAGGGGCGGGACATGCAGTGGAAACAGAAAAGTAGTAGAAGAATATGCTACAAGACTTAGTCCCTTTACAATTTACATCCACCGACTTTAATTGCACCACCACCTTCCTGCCATTCACAACTTTCCTACTACACTCTGCATCGTCCGTTCCTTTTTCATCCAACATTACCCTAAATATTTATAAACTCAGACACTTGTTCCAGCTGCTCACCATCCAACATAACTTCACATTGAGGAGTGTTCTCACTCACAACACATAACCTTACTCTTATCCACGTTTACTTTCAAGCCCCTCCTTTTACACACCCTGCCAAATCTCTCCTACCAATCCTCTCAAACTTCTCTTCAGATTCGCCCACAACAGACACAATCATCCGCATATAATAGGTAGGGCACCCTCCCCTCAACTCCATTCTCCACCATTCACACCATTTCCTGCCATCCCACCTCGAATTCTTTCATAAACCCCATCCATATAACAAATTGAAATAAACAGGAGACATAAAACAACCCTGTCTTACTCCGCTATTAATTCTAAACCAATACTTTCGACTCCATTTATTTCTACACACGCTTCACTATCGTCATACATACTTTTGATTCCCATTCAAAAACTCTACCACCAACACCATATATCAACTAACAACTGCCATAAACCTTCCCTATTAACTCTATCCATACGCCTGTTGCAAATCCAATAAAACCTAAATACTTTATTCTTCTTCTCCCTCATTTCTCAATCATTTGTTCAATGTAAGATTTGATCCACACATCGCTCACCACTTCTACCTTGTTCATCACCAATCAGTCCTTCAGTCAATCGATCGTACCTTCTTCCGACCAAATACCAGCAATATACCTTCCCTTACAAATACTCATAAACTTATTCCCTATAATTCTACAGTTCCCTTTTCTCCCTTACCCTTATTATAAGGTACTACCGGTCTCCTCCAATCCCTTGGAACTATACCCTCTATAAACGCTTTATTACACAAATTCCCAAATCGAATCAATCACCATCTCGCCTCCGTTCTTGATCATTTCACCAGTAATTTCATCTATACCGGCAAATTTACCATTCTTCAACTTTTTCACTCTACCATTACCTCCTCCTTACGTAATAACCTCATCCCCATAAAATACCTATTCCCTTCTTGCCACCATCAAACCCCACACATTCACTATCACCTCTTCATTACTGTTAATATTGTGCCAAATTTTCGAAGTGTTCTTTCCACAATCCTCTTCCACCCCATTTCATCAGTTACAAAGCACCATCCCTATTCATTATTCTAAAGCAGAATTCCCCTTATTCTCATTCTTAACCTTTTCGCGCTTTCCTTCCAGAAGAGCTTTCTATTCCTTTAAAGTCCTCATTCATCCTCCTTCAAAACTGTTCATTTACCTCTTGTTTTCTCGCACGTATACACCTTTTAGTATTTCTTTTTCTCTACCATTATATAATTCCAGCTCTTTCTTTGAGTCTTCATCCATTTGCTGATAGGACATTCAACCAGCTTCCTTTTTTTACCTTTACCTGCTTTCATCACTCTTGATTCCACCATTCACTTTTAAACATTCTTTCTTATTTGTTTTAGCAAATACAAATAATTCCTAAGAACTGAACAATTGCTTCCTTCATTTGCCCCCAGAATTGTTCAGTATCACTTGTTCACATTCAACCATTTTACTAGCGAGCGCTCTTACATACTTAGTCTTATTGTCTTGCTCACCTCACCTTAATATATATAATAGCCTAATATATATATATATATATATTTATATATATATATATATGTATATATATATAATATAATATATATATATATATAATATTATATAATATATATTAATATATATATATATTATATATATATAATATAATATATATATATATATATATATAATATATATATATATGTCCATAAGGTGGGCACCGTTAATGAGAAAGTTAACGTCGTTAATTCTTAATCGTTAAAAAAAAAAATTTAACGGCGTTAATCATTAAAGCGTTTATCGGTAAAGAAAGTAGCGGAAGTTAACGTTAATCGTTAACGTTAACCTTTTTCAATTTTTTCTTTTTTTTTTTAAATAGTTATTATTAATATTTCACGGGCAGAGCCCTATTCAGGAGGGGGTGTTGGCACGCCAAAATTTCTTCCGCTAGCGCAAATTACGCAGATGAACATAAACGCAGGCTTTAAAAATTGAGGGAGATTAAATTCAGCAGGAAACACAGAAGATGGAAAGAGAGTTCCACAGAACAGTGGTGGCAGGAAGGCAGGAAGCACCGCAGCGAACTAGCCTGGAGTTACAATATCTACACAAACTCGTGCGCAGATACAGAAAAATCCTTATGCTACGAGGGCGTCGTAAAGGTGGTGGTACCGCGAGTGGTAAGTTCCCTCGAACACCTGCCGCTGCGATACCTATAGAAAGGAGATAAACACCAACATCGCGCGCAAAGATAGAGGGTCAAGTGACCTGGAAAGTACATAAGAGAATCACTTTTTGCTTTTGACTTCGACCCTGTCCAAAAGCCGGGGTGAACCAGAGCCCCCCAGAATATGAGAAAGTACTCTATACAAGGGGTGATGAGACCCTTGTGTGAGGGCTGGAGAACTGAGAAGAGGAAAAAAAAAGTCTCGCAGTCTAAACAGAACTCCCACTTTCTTTGTGGCCGACCTAGCACCGTTGTGATGTGAGGTTTTCCAAGACATTTTTTTGTTTATGTTTAAGGCCAAGGAGTTTATATTGTCAACAGAGAGACGAGAGAACCGTCAAAAGAGATACGAAAGTTAGAAGGTATTTTAGAGAGAGAGATTTGTAGACGGTTGTTTTTTTAAAGAATTGAATTTCACAAGGTTGAGACTGCCCCCCCGCAAATTCTATCTAGATAAGCGAGAATAGAATCGGAAAGATAAAGACGAAGGCCAATTCCTAGAATAAACAGATGGAGCAGAATTGAAATGGGTTGAAGAATGAAGGGTCGAGTCATCGCATATGAGTGGATAGAGTTTAGATGTGTGCAGGTGAGGGAAGATCATTAATGAAAAGTAGGAATCAAGTAGGAGATAAGACGAAACACTGAGGAACACCACTATTGAACCAGAAAGAAGAAGGAGTCGCTCCATCAACCAGAGCCGATGTTTATGCGACTTGAAAGAAAGCTAGACATAAGTAAGCAAAGAGAAGGAGGAAACCCAAAGGAGGGGAGCTTGGAGAGCAATGATGCGTGCAATACCCGGTCAAATGCTTTGATATGTTCAAGCGCACACTACGAGTCTGCCAGTAGTTCCAAAGAGCGGAAAACCATAAATCGGTTAAATAGGAAGTATATCGCCAGTAGACCTTGAACACCAAAAGCCGTACTGGCGATCGAAAAGAAAGGAAGAAGATTCCAGATGTCTACAGAAGTGAGAGTTGAGAAGGGTTTCCAAGATCTTAGATAGGAGGAATACAAGTGGCGGCTTTCTTTTTTCGGAATAGGTTGACATGTGCGGTGCTTCCAACACTGGGGGAAAGACATAGAGAATATAGTTTGAAGACATAGAGAATATAGTTGAACGAGGGGCGGTGTCAGCACGTAAAGCACATTCCTCAAAATCGGTTTTTCCACCCTGTTTTAAACGTTACTAAAACTGGATAATTAACCAGATAAAATAAACACATTTTGAGCCATTGAGAGGAGTTTTAGGAAATTTTGAAAAAAAAAAAAAAAGTTTAGCTTTTATCGAAAATCGAATCTAATACAATTTAAAACCTGATAAGAAAATATTTTTATTAAACTCGTAATAAAGGTAATGGTTAAAGGATGTAGGGGAAAATTTTAACTCGTTAAAGTTTAATTCACAAATGGTAACTCGTTAATTAGTTTTCCGTTACTTCTTTTCGAAATTAACGAAAGCGTTAAAAGTTAACGGAAAATTAACGAGTTAATTAACGGATTAACGCTTTAACGCGTTAATGCCCATATATATATATATAATATAATATATAATATAATAATATATATATATATATATATATATTAGTATATATATATATATATATATATATATATATATATATAATATATACTATATATATATATATATATATATATATATATATATATATATTATATATAATATATATATATATACATATATTATATAAGCGAAAGAATTCCAACAAGCAACTTGTAGGAAATTGATGGTTTCACCCCTGTAATATATTGTAATAATATTGTAAGCATTTAGTGGTACTTTGTGGGGAAATTGTAGGAAGTTGCAAGAATTTACTTATAAGCCTTCCCCACTAGATTGTAATAATTTTATGAGATCTTATGGGAAAATTCCCCATAGGGACCGGCTAAAACCCATGCCAAAACGCCACAAGATATTACAAGCCTCCCCATAGGACGGATGTGAACCAGAAATGCGCTTATAAGAGAACGTTTGGTTACACTTATAAACATACTTCATAATTTTATATTTCTTTTCGACTTGTGTCATTTTCTTCTTCTACTTTTTCCAATGCATGTCACGCACCTTACCCCGTTTTGGGAAAAAAAAGGGAAGATATATATATATATATATATATATATATATAATATATATATATATATATATATCTATATATATTATATATATAATATATATATATATATATAATTATCTATATATATTATATATAATATATATATAATTATATATATTATTATATATATATATATATATATATATATATATATATATATATTATATATTATATATATATATATAATTATATATTTATATCAAGGCTGGCGTTTGCGCCTTTGCGCCTATGGCGCACTATCAATTTGTAGGCGCAAAGGCGCAACAATTTTTAAAAAGGCGGACTAAGCAAAGGCGCACATCCAATTCTCTGCGCCAATGAACAGGACAAGCATTTTTTTTACCCTATAAAAAGTTAGAACTTAGAGCGTGGCAAACTTGTATCAATTCTAAATAACCAGTGTAAAACTTATATATATATATATATTATATATATATATATATATATATATATATATATATATATATATATATATATTATATAATAATATACTATATATATATTATATATATATATATATATATTATTTAAAATATATATATTATATAATATATATATATATATATATATATATAATATATAATATATATAACTAGTTCAGTAGTTTTTAACTACAATAAATTGGCAACAATGGCTCTGAAAATTTTCAAATTTTTTTCAGCGCTCGTGCTGAACCTCCTGGGGAAAACATGGACAAAAGGACATGGAGGAGGAAGAGGACGTGTTAGATATTAGTTTACGGTGTTTTATTAAAAAATTAATAATGTGTTTTTCTTCCTTATAAAAGCATGCTTTTAATATCGCACTAAAGTTTACTTTTAAATAAATTTAGCACAGCCACCGGTCGGCGAAAAAGTCGCAGGCGCAAAGGCGCATAGGGGGCCAGATGTGACAAATATAGGCGCTAGGCGCACTAGGTCCGGAGGCATAGGCGCATAGGCACTCAAAAAAATTATAGGCGCGCCCAGCTTCTGATATATATATAATATATATATATATATATATATATATATTATATATATATATATATAAAATATATATATATATATATATATATATATATAATATATTATATATATATATATACTTATATATAATATTATATATATAATATATATATATAATATAATATATTATATATATGTATATATATATATATATTTACAGATTACCAACACTCACGGCCGGGCCCGCTTTCCAAGGAGGGGGCAGGAAATCAAAATACTGAAAACTCACCCAAGCCCCAAGCCTAACGCAAATCTCTTAGATGAGCGCAGACGTGGGTTTTAAAAGAGGAAGATTACATACACTAGGAAAAACAGAAGATGGCAGAGTTCCACAGAACAGAAGTGGCTGGAAGACATGAGGGTCCACAACGAAGAGTCTGGGATTTTTCCAATGCTCCACGCAAAATTTCATGCGAGAGATGGAACCCTTGTATTACGAGGCGACGGAATGGAGGTGGAATGCGAGCGGCCAACTCTTTGAGATCTACCGTTGTGTACCTATAGAAAAGAGATGATATGTGCTCCAACGTCACGTCGCAGAAATAGAGGGTCAAAGAGAGTGCAAAGTGGGACAGTTAATTAGTCCTCTTAGCTTTAAGACTCAACTCTATCCAAAGAAGGGTGGAGCCGGAGCCCCCCCCCCCAGATGTGAAGAACAGTACTCCAAAACAAAGGGCAAATAAGCCCTTATATCAACGGAGTAGCTGTGGCAGAAGAAAAAAATTCCCGCACCTGAAGCAGAACTCCCAGTCTTCTTTGAGGCCATACCTTGAGGCCACCATTGTGATATGAGGTTTCCAAGAAATTTTATTTGCTTATGCTTAGACCAAGAATGTTATGTTGTCAATAGGTGAGACGCTAGAGCCATCAAAGGAAATAGAAAAAGTTTGGAGATGTTTTTGAGAGGGAGATGTTATAAGAACGTGAGTTTTCAAGGAAGTTGATTTCACAAAGGTTGGCGGCGGCCCCCCGGGAAACCATCCAGGTCGGTCAAGAAATAGAAAATCAGAACCAGCTGAAGACGAACAGAGGTAACTCTAGATGCAAAAGAGGGGAGCAGATTTGAAATGAGTGGAAGTATGGAGAGTTGAGTCGTCGGCATAAGAGGTGAATAGAGTTAGAAGTACAGCTGAGGAGATCGTTGATGAAAAAAGTAAGAAAGTTGGATATAAAACAGAACCTTGTGGAACACCGCAATTAACAGGAAAGGAGGAAGAAGTCGCTCCATCAACGAGTGCTGATATGGAGCGACCAGAGAGAAAACTTGACAAGAGTAAGCAAAGAGAAGGAGGAAACCCAAAGGAAGGGAGCTTAGAGAGTAGTGACGCATGCCATATCCGGTCAAAAGCTTTGAGATATGTCGAGTGCCACCACACAAGACTCCCCATAGTCCCTAAGGGCAGAAGACCATAAAGTCAAGTAAGATAGGATAAGTTTAATGTCACCAGTTGACCTTCGAAGCGTCGAAAGCCATCCACTGATGATAAAAAAGAAGGGAATGAGACTCCAGATGATCCAGGAAATGAGAGTTAAAGAGTTTCAAAGTTTTAGATAGAATACAAGTGAGAGCTATAGGACGATAGTTAAAAGGATCAGAGCGGCTACCCTTTTTCGGGATTGGCTGGACATATGCGCTTCCAGCACTGAGGAAATGTATTAGTATTAAGGCATAGAGAGTAGAGTTGAAACGAGGACAGGGCCTTGGAAGCACACTCCCTCAAAAACACGGGGAGGAATGCCATCCGGGCCACAAGCCTTCCTGACACTCATAGATCTCATAAATCCCATGCCCCCGAATCATGCGTAATCAACGGGAAGAGGCATATGAATCTGAGAGGAGAGAAGCAGGAGGAGAGATGCGGAATCGTCCGGGTAGAATAGATCTGTAAAAAAGAAAGCCCGAAGAGATTAGCCTTTCCAGTAGGAGAGTTAGCTACAGAACATCTGGATGGGAAGTAACAGTCTCATGAGAAGAAGTGTAAGATATTCAAAAAAGGAGGTGAAAATCTGTTCAGTAGCAGAAAAACAAGATAATGGTAGTAGTAGGGAAGAAAGATTTTAAGCCACATAACATCGAATTGGAGATTCAAGATTCTCAAGACGTGTTACAGGAGTGTTTATGTTTATATAAGCACAGACTCCACCATTTAGTCTGAAATTATAGAAAAGTTATAGTTGGAGATATTAAGTTTATTTGAAAAAGAATCACTGGCTTAGCTGGGTCTCAGACAGTAATAAAATGTTAGGTAGAGAGTTTAGCGAGGTGATATTCCACAGATTCATGGTTAGCTTTCAGGCCACGAACGTTGGCGAAAGTCAATAGAGAACCCCAGCCTGCACCCACCCCTACATCTGTAATATAATTTTATTCAAAACATATATATATATATAATATATATATTATATTATATATATATATATATTACATTATATATATATATATATATATTAGTTATATATAGTTTATATAAAATAAAATTAATTATATAAATATATATATATATATAGTATATATATATATATATATATAGGGTGTTTTACGAATAGGGGGACAAATTTTGAGGATATTATCTTTGTACCATTTGGGTTTTGTCTAAAATAAAGTTACCTGTAAAGTCCTTCATTTAGTAGGTAAATGAGTTAGGAAGGTGCAAGATGTATAATGTGAATATTGGTGTTTTGTTCCGTAGATGTGATTATTATTATTTTTATTATTATTATCATTATTGTTATTATTTTTATTATGATTCTATTATTATTTTATCATTATTATGATTATTATTATTGTTATTATTATAATTATTTAATTATTTTTATTATCTATTATTATCATTATTATTGTTATTATTATTATATGTGTTTGTTATATTCTTATTATCTTCTGTTATATTATATTCTGCTCCTATTCGTGGATTATTACTATTAATCAGAGTAATATTACTTATCAAATAATTATTGTTAATTAAGGCATTAAGGGGAGGCTGTACTCGAAATTTCAGTTTCTATCAATCGTGAAATGAGTACTTTTTATTTAAAAAGGAACTATTGCTCTATGTATTCCTGTTTATTTCATTTCAATAGACTTCATGGTTTGGGATTTATGGGGGGGGGGGGTAAGGGGCAAGTTCTGAATTTTTACTGTTTTAACTGAAAACCATATAAAAACTTTATTTTTTAAGATATTTCAATAATTTTTCCACGAAAGTTCTAGAATAAAGTGTAGTCAAAAAGATATAATCATTTGCCTTTGAAATTCAATAAAAAAATAATTGGTAAGATCAAATATTCAATTTGAATTTCAAAATTTCAAAAAATAATTTCAAGGTCATCACTTCAAACTTGTCTGACATCAACCCACGTTTTTCAATCAGAATAAAACTTCGTGAGAAATGGCCTGGAAATTTTCAACACAAAAGACTTTTTCATTTTTTTTAGCGAATTTTTTTGTCAGCTGATATGGAAAAAAAGTTGCTATAGCATAGTCCGACTTGCCGAGTTTAAAATGAGTTTTTTTTTTCTTTTTTTCAGAAAGTAAAAGATATTACGCACCTCACCTCACCTAAATCAAGAGCGAGCAAACCGCAGTAAAATTTTTATTCACATGCGCACCGCACCGCATCGCATCGCACCGCACCGCACCGCACCGACGCACCGCACAACTCCGTATCTTATTTCAAAATAGGATCAGCTCCGACTTTGCAAAAATATTTTTACTTTCCAAAAAATTATCTTATAAAAATTTATGACTTCCGGTTTCCGGCTTCCGGCTCCAGACTCCGGCTTATGGCTTCCGACTCCGGTTCCGGCTTCGATTCCAGTTCCGGCTCCAGCTCCTTTTCAAATTGTTCAGCTCCAACTTTCAATGAATTACTTCAACTGCAAAAAAAAACATGTTTCTTCAGCTCCGCTCCGGCCGCTTCCAGTTCCGGCTCGACCTCCAGCTCCCGACTCCAGCTCCGACTTCGTTTCCATTTAAGAATAGTTCAGGCTCAAACTTTGCAAAAGTATTAAACCTGCAAAAACAATTTCCTTAAAAAAAATTTAATACTTTACTAGGCCTCTTATCCGGCTCTGCTCTGGCCTCTTGCTCACCTCCGGCTCCGGCTCTGGCTCTGGGCTCTGGATCCGGCTCCTTTTTTTCTAAATTGTTATCTCCAAAACTTTGGTTGAATTACTTGCATCTACAAAAAAATTTCTGAAAAAAATTGTTCCCCATCAGATCCCGCATCTGCTCCGACTCCGACTCCGGTCCAGCTCCGGCTTCGGCTCCGGCCTTTATCTCCGACTTCGTTTCATATTTCTTTGCAGAAGTATTTTTATCTGCAAAAACAATTTCTTTAAAATAATTTATACTTTACCTCCGGCTCCGGTCCGGCTCCGGCTCCCGGCCTCGGCTTCTTTTCTAAATTGTTCAGCTCCAACTTTGTACAATTACTTTCATCTGCCAAAAAATTCTTGAAAAAAAAATTGCTCTTCAGATCCGGCTCCGGCTCCGGCTCAGCTCCGGCTCTTGCTCCGGCTCCGGCTCCAGCTCCCGGCTTCCGCTCCAGCTCGCGTCCGGCTCCGGCATCCGGCTTCCGGCTCCAGCCTCCGGCTTCCGGCTCCCTATTCAAAATTGTTTCAGCTCCACTTTGAAAATTATTTTCCCTGCAAAATTAATTAAAAAAAATTTAAGCTTCCGGCCCGGCTCCGGCTCGGCTCCGCCTCGGCTTCCGGCCCCGACTCCGCTCCAACTCCGACTCCGTTTTCATTTTCAGAAAAGTTCAGCTCCGACTTTGTAGAAGTATTTTTGCCTGCAAAAAACAATTCTTTAAAAAAAATTATAATTTGGTTCCGGCTCCCGGCTCCGGCTCCGACTTCTGGCTCTGGCTCGGCTCTGATACTCTGGCTCCGGCTCCGGATCCGCTCCGGCTCCGGCTTTAAGCTCCTTCTCAAAATTTGTTCAGCTCCATCTTTGCAGATATATTTTCACCTGCAAAAATTTCTTTAAAAAAAATTGTTTTTGTTCGGCTCTATTCTACGCGCTCCGTCTCCGGCTCCGGCTACGGCTCCGGCTCCGACTCTGACTACATTTATATGATTGAGAAAGAGCCTGATCTTAGGTTGTGTTTGCGAAAAGGAAAAGTTTAATTTATTATAAAATGAGAATAAACCTAGAAAGATCCTGGAAAGTTGAATTGCAATTTCGAACCTGGAAATGAATTTTTTTAGTTTGACACCCCTATAAAAAATATCCTATATCTTAAAAACCTTTCGGAATTTCGAAACAAAAATTACACCATGATGTAGAGGAGGAAATTTTCTAATAATTAAAGTAATAAAAAAAAAAGTGAAGTATTTTTTATTTGTTACCCTAAAAGTAGGGGTTGGGCAAGTACAGGGTCCCCTTAATATTGTTACTTGTAATATTAGGAGTGTTATTATGATTCGCATCATTATTTGTATTATTAATGTTATTGCTTGTATCCGTTTCCCAAGTAAATATTGCTCGAATACAATCAACAATATTCCTAGTATTATTCATCCTATTTCTATAATAATATGGTACCTATCAAGCAACCTATAGAAGTGTCCAATATTAGAGACAGCAATACCCTGTTCTATAGTTACTACTTTGCGTTGCAAAGTTTCCGTAGCCAACTCGTCACATCTACGGAACATAAACACCAATATTCACATCATACCCCTTCCACCTTTCTAACTCATTTACCTACTAAATGAAGAACTTTACAGGTAACTTTATTTTAGAGACAAAACGCTTGTAATGATACAAAGATAATATCCTCCAAATTTGTCGCCCTATTCGTAAAACAACCTATATATATAATAATATATATTATATATATATATTATATATATATATAGTATTATTATATATATATTATATATTTATATATTATATATATATATTAGTATATATAATAAGTAGTATATATATATATATAATATTTCTAATATATATACATATACTATATTATATAGTATATATATATATATTATATATATATATATAATATATATATATATATAATAATATATATTATATATTATATATGTAATATATATATTATATATATATAGTATATATATATATATATATATATATATATATATATATATTATATATATATATATATTATATATATATATATATATATATATATATATATATATATTATATATATATATATAATATATATATATATATATATATATAATAATAATATATATAATATATAATATTATATATATAATATATATATATATATATATATATATATATATATATATATATATATATATATATATATATATATAAGGGAGATGTTGTTCGTGCATAGTTGTGCCATTGACGACTGAAGTAACCCATAGTAACGGTTTTGTAATTTTAAGATTTCTCATTGATCCAGTCTGGACATACGCTCCAGCCTGGACGATGATTGTATTATAGTATCATTATGGCTGTATTTATTAATCAAACATATGGGAATTATAGATATTATAATTGTGTCTCTTTTTTGTTTTAGTGTTGATATAATTATGCTGATATCTTATTGATAATATTATAAAATAAACCATTTGTAAAAAGTTATTGAAGAGTAGATACCATATCGTAACAAACAATTCATAATAGACTCAAATTACTTTGAAGACTGGAAGTTAGATTATCCAGATTTTCCAGGTTAGTGAGTCATGATAAATTGCAGTAATCTATTTTAATCAATTATTGTATAATTTAGTAATGTTATGTGCTGGAAAAGCAGTAGTAAACTAAACGTATTATTGCAGTTTACCAACTACTATTGAACCAGCAAATATTGACCAAATTGAACAAGCCCCTCTTGGAAATCTAAAGGGTGAGTTCCATAAAATACCTGTAAAATTATATGAAGCTATACTGATATAAATGAAGATAAAGTGTGGTTAAATGTAGTAATACCCGTTATTATTTATTTTGACAGGGTTTTTAGTTCTGGTCTCAATTTCAATTACGGGTTTTAGTTACCGGCTTCAATATCAGTTTTGGGTTCATTTCTGTTATGAATTCAGCTCTTTTTGTTTATCCCAAAAATCTCAGTTAAGTATAGTATATTTGTCATAATTGAGTCAATTTCTACTTCCTCCCCATACTTCATTGCACGAATAATATTTGGAATCGATTGGTTTCCACTCTTGAATCTGATCCGGAGTTGTTAAACTCATGTACATAGTCATAATACATTGGATTCTAAGTATAATTCCCATGTATATATTTCATTAAATAATATCATATCGTAAATTCTTATATCTTTTATTATAATATTGTTGGGAGTGGATTGTGTTATCTTTATATATTCACAAACCTCCCACATGTATATATTTTGAACGAATTAAGTAAACATAAAACTTTTAACTAGTGTGTCCATATCCTTAACTTTTGATTCTATATTGAACTGTTATTATATTTTTATTCTTTACTATGAAAAAATATCTGATTAGACTCCACTGAAAAATATATGATTAGACTCCATTTGATATATAGATCCGGAAACACTATAATCTGGGTCAAACCTTTAAATGGTATCAAAATTGTTTATTCACTTTGGAAAGCTCACAATCCTCCTTGAATAGTCACCCAAGTAAGCAGGCCAACGGAGTCCGGAGACAATCTCCCTCCGTTACGGAAATAGCCTAACCTGCTCCGTAACACCTCTGATGGTGTCAATTGGTTGCCTGTGCTTACTAGACATTCAAACCACATCTATCGAACATCACCTTAATACTATCTACTTCTTATTATATCTTTTGACCTCCGAATTATTCAATCTTCATCGACCTTCGACTCTACGAGAATAAGTGGAGAGAGGCACCTTCCAGTCGGGTACGAGTGTTCGGTCCCAGCGTGCTTCTCTCCGCAACACATATATATATATATATATATATATATATATATATTATATATATATAATTATATATATATATTATATATAAATATATCATATATATATATATTATATATATATATATTATATAGTATATATATATATATATATATATATATATATTATATTATATATATATATATATATTATATATATATATATATATATAATAATATATATTATATATATTACTGTTACTTTAGTTTCCTTGGATTTTATTATTTAAAAATTTTTATTCCTCTTTCAAAACCTTTACTGTAATTAAAGAGTTGGCCAGTAATTGAATACTTTTTGCACTCAAAACATATTTAAATACAATGTTTACTAGTTGTGGCAGAAACTAATTTATTTATTTGGCAATTCGCATGAGGTTTGCGCGGCCGTACAAGAGAAGGTTAGCGTAGAAGTGGGGATTTCAATAAACTTTGGTAATGTCCGTAGGCTACTTGCTAGTTTATAGTCTTGGTCAATTCTGATTCTAAATGTCTGAAACGCAGGTATCCATGGATTCTTTTCTAATAACCTAAACATTTCTGACATTTTACAGATTCTATCTAGAGTCAGTCTGTGCCTTACATAAACATCAATTTTCCCTTAATACTTAAAGAAAAAATACCGTACCTTTCATAACCTTATTGGTTTATGGCACAAAATGTCTTTTTTCTGCTCCATAGAAAACATTTGAATTTTTTACAAGTTTCCAATTGGCTAGATGCTGAGGTCCACTATTTAGACGATTCCAACGTATACCAAGTAAGAGTGATTGGGTCCCTCTCATACTGAAACGAGCGAGGTCAAAAACATTCGATATTCTTAAAGATTTGCGCTTCACTTCAATTTTCGAAATAGCATTTTCCCCATAATGGTAATTCTTACCACAATCGTGCAAGTATTAATTTTAATATTCTCCATCATCTTCCTTCCCTAAACATATTTTTCGGCACTGGGTTAGAGGTGCATTATGACTGTAACCTAGCAATAAATCAGACTATCATTCAGGAGAGAAACAATGCGTCGACATCGTTGGTTTACTAATAATAATTTCTAGTAACTTGCTCAAGTTATCTCTCGTTTCTGGATATCTGCCTTTTCCCTTCATATTAGTTCTGATAGAATCTGTAGTGAACAACAGCTTATCTCTTCGACTTTTTTTTTTTTTTATCCAATTCCATTCTAGATGATTCTAGCATCCCTTCTCCTACCCATTTTCTCATATCATATAACACGGCGCTTCCCTTCAGCACAGGTAGAAAGATCATTTTCATTCGAGGAAATCACAAACTCAAAAGCTCTCTCTGTCCAAACATTTGAAATAAGATTTTTATTCAAGGAAATCACAGGCTCCCAGAAGCTCCCTCTCAGTCCAAATATTTGAAAGATGATGATTCATGTCTAAGTTTGCGTAAATTAAGATGTTTTTAGGTATTAAAAATATTTTTCAAATGTATTTTGTATTTGATAACATGCAGTATATTTATTGCCCAACTAAGTCTACAATTGAAAGTAAACAAAAATCGACCCCCCATTTCAATAAAATTAGACTATTTTGTATGTATTATATAAATAATGATTTTACGATAAATTATAGAAATAGTGATTATTAATATTTATTATAAAAAAATGTATTGTAAAAAAATATGCAGTTTAAATGGTCATTTCATTGCTTGTATACTATATATATAATATCATACTATTACTATTTATAATTATTTAATAATATATAAATATAACTTTAATAAGTATAAATTATATATAAAATATATAATTATTATATACTACTAGAGTATGGGATTGGAACTACTTATAGGGCCTACGCAGATGTCCGTTATAAAGTTATTGGATACACCTATAGCCCAACGGACAATCTGCTAAGGGCCCAGATATAATTAATACTAAGATGTGAAATTACTTTATTATTAAGGGTTATATATTATTCAATATACTACTATATAGTATTAATTACAGTGACTGTACACCCCAGTGGTAGAAATAGGATAATAGATTAATATTGATAGGACTAAGGATTATCTGCTTTTATTTATTATAAAACAATTCTTCAATATACTGACTGCTCCTATATCCAACATATAATGGATTGTGCAGCCCACTGTTCATATAATATGAACAAATGGTAAAATCATCTAGTATCTCGTCGTTAGTTCTTGTCTTTTCTGTAGAACTGAAAAGGTCTGAGATGTCTGTTAGACTCCTTTTCACTAAGAGATTGAAAAATATCTTTTGTTGAAATGCCACGCGTTTTCCCCTCACGTCATGGAAAAGTGTGGCAACGCAAAGGGTAGACTGATAACGGCGCTTAAACAATATAAAGTATGATTCTCTATTCCGAATATGGTTCCTATGTTTAGAGGAAATCCGTATAGTGGATATATATGTATATAATTATTAAATTATACACTAGTATGTGAGTGAGTGAGTGACAGGAACTAATATATATCGTATCTATATTAGCGCTATATATTCACTATTACTTTATTAGTCCATCGTTAGTGACGTTGGATATTCGTCTCATAAAAATAGATATATACATACTTATACGCGACGATACTGACTATAGTATGAGTGCATCACTACAGGTTCATAATCCCTACTAAGGCAGGTATGTTGAAATTATACTATATAAGTATAGGCGGTATATTTTTCTGCTAAATAACATAATATATGGTAGAAGCGATATCACTTAATTCACACACAAAGATTAGTTACGGTGTATAGCGATCTAAGGGATCCTGAGACAAGCAGTTTGTCCCTACTCATATATAGTATATCAGACTTAGCCTCCACTAACTGTGATTTTGAAAAATCGTCACTATAGAAATTGTATAAATTTCCCTTAATGTTGTTTTATTTTCATTTTACTATTGAGATTCTCACAATGAGACATTGTCAATTTTCTTCACATTACATAAAATGATAAGGTCTTGAACTGTATAACTTCCGAAATATTTGAAAAAATGTCTTTGAGACATGACTACTAATGGTAAGCCAATATTAATGTAATGATTAAGTGTAAAGGAAAATGTAAAGTTGAACACACTAATATAATATACACTCATTAATAGACAGCTTTGATTTTTCGTATCTACAGTTTATCAAAATGATTCTGAGCTTTTTTTTGAGATAGAATACGGTTTAACTAATCTATATTCCACTCTAGCCCTTTTAAAAAATTCAACATATGCTTAAAAAATTTCTCTAGACCTAACAATAAATACATTAAAGCTGTATCATTCAACACCTTATGTTATTCGAGCCAATTTCGTAGTATAACAATTTGTCCATTTTGTTTTGAGAAAAATATTTGCTAATATTAATTTTATACCTATTGTCAAAATATTGAGGTTACACTGTGTACTGATCCTTGGCAAGTTCCGTGATATTTATATAAAAAATCTACTTGATTAGCGAGAGTAGCGTCCATACCAAGTTGTTACATAAATAATCTAAGTTGTATACTTCTCATATCCCATGTAACAGCATTCGATAATGAAAGATATATAGAACCGCTGGATATTGTGCGTGCAGCAAGGTACAACAGCTCTAAAACCTTTCCTTCTAACGGTAACAGGTAAAGGGTATTTATATTAATACATAAAATACACTGGTCGTGATATAGCCTGCGTGAGAGCGATGTTCTACAAAAAACTGAGAGCTCCTATTTCTCGCTCTGCAAATCACAACTGCGATCAAAAATGTACTCATTAACGTCTAAGTGGACGACCCGCAAGCTAATTCTATTAAAGATAGCTCGAGCATTGCTCAGTTTTTCCTCCTGATCGTGCGAGTGTTTAAGTCTCAGTACTAACCAAACCGTTGGTACCCTCGTTTGTCTATAAGCAATCAGATTTGTCTTCTTTTAATAATTCCACTTCGAAGTCTAGGGTATCCCTCACCAGAGAGCATTAATCTATCTGCAAATTCCTATACTCAATAGTCGAATTAAATCGTCATAGTCAGAAAGATACACTACGTGAGTGCTTATTTAAGAGTTCGTCACAGTGAGTGCGGATTCGTGCTCTAGAGTTTATTTTCCCATTAATTAGCCTACAACAGCCACTTAATCTTCTGAGCAGATATAACAATTTCGGACGATAGGTATCACACAAAGTAGATATTCCTTAATTTATTTCTAAGTGAAATATTTATTTACTCTCTATTTGTCCTTTAAGTAATAATTAATTTAATTCCTTAAATATCAAATATGTGAGCCGTTGAGCAAATGTAAGAATTGTGAAGAATTTATAAAATTATCAATAAAGAGTTAATGAGAGTAGACAGCCATACTGATCGCCTCAAATAATTCGGGATTTTGGGGGGGGTTTCTTTCTGTTCGACCCCTGACCCCCCCAGTGCACGTCTGCCTTCAAACATATTAGCAACTTCTTCTGATTTGATGAAATATATTTAATATTCAATATTGATATCTAAGGACCAATATATATATAATATATATACTACTAAATTATCACTTACTGAGATTTCGAAAAAAAGTACGTTCTCAAAAGACAATTATTTATAAAAAAGACGTTGAGATTTAAAATCTCTCCTCAACCCAGACAAAAAGATCAGAAGGGGAAAGAATAAGATGTATGAGTGATGTACAACAAGTATATACTAATATATATATACTAGGGCAGCCGAAAAAAATAAATAACATTTCAGTATATAGCTAATTTCCTATCACCTTAGTAGACTGTATCCTTACTACTAGTGTCTATCTTTATAGGAAAATCGAGTATATACATATAGTGGTCAACTATTGCATATTTATTTATCAGTATGATCTAATTTACACTTTTGAAAACATGAAAGATCAAAGTATTGGGTTATGCGAACCGTTCCTACTGAGAAGAGAGGGTCAGGGTTCAATTAATCGTGATGATACAATCCGCCATGCTCAATCCGCTAGAATTTTAATTTACCAGATATATACAATTAGTGCTTTTCAAATTTTATCACATTTGTTCATTTTCACTTATTAGTATATTTTCGAGTGTAATAAAAATTAATGTATAAAATACGTAATCAAAAACAAACTTATTTAGAGTTATGAGTTAGTACTAGTTAGTACACATATCAAAACGATT
>JABUQX010033665.1:27500-32500 GCA_015478945.1 Trachelipus rathkii
TTAGTATCTGTATTATTCAGAATTATTATGTAATAGTATAATTTGAATTGGTATATGTATTATTCATAATCTTCACGGAAATATATAATTATAAAATTCTAATTAATAATCTAATAATAATTATTGTAATTAATTATAATTAATTATTCTAATAATAATCATTCTAAATGATAATAAGATAATTGTAATTATGAAAATGATGATTGGGTGAGATATTTTAGATTGTAAAGAATGATCACATGGTATAGGTGTATTTCAATAAGATTGGGCATGTTGATACAAATGGGGCATAAGTTTAAAGAAACGCACCAATCGAATGGCAAGTTGACCTGATCTAAGATAATCGACCTTGACCTTGGGAAAACATCAAGTTTAACACAGTTTATATTTTTTGGGGGCAAACTTTCAACTTTAAAATTTTGACTCCATTTTTAGATATTGATCAAAATAACTTCGTACCCAGTTCTTTACTCATTAGTATGACTCCCAACTCATCTCACTCATAACTCACCTGACAATGCGCATTAAGGTTATTGGGATCTCGGCTGCCACTCATATCTGCGAAGTGTTTACCCATGGGCTGAACTTCGTTATTTTTAATTTTTTGGCTCTTCCTGGATGAAACTTCTTCAATTAATTCAGAATGATCTTCTTCTTCATCAGCAAACTCCTTTGGAGCTACAAAAAAAAAAGCAAAACCTATCTAAGTTTACACTTAAACCTAAATTCATATATATATATATATATATATATATATATAACTATATATATAACTAACATGTATATATATACTATATATATATATATAATAACAACCAATATATGTATATATATATATATATATATATATATAACAACTTAATAATAATATATATAATCCACAGTTATCCAACATTCACAGGCAGGACCTTTTCAAGGTTATATAAAATAATAATAAAAATAAAAAAAATATCTAAAGATATTTCAGGATTTTATATAATAATAATATATAATATATATATATATATATATAATAATATATTTATACTATATATATAATAATATAACTATATATATATATATATAATATATATATGTATATATATATATAATATATATATATATATATATGTGTGTGTATGTGTGAGTGTGTGGTGTGTGTGCGTGTGTCTGAGTGTGGACAAAATACGTTTTAGAGTTTCTGTAGTTTATTGAAGGTAAATTAGTTGCTTTAGATGTTCGTTTTATTAAATTATTTAAAATTCTTTAAAAACCCTTTTCAATAGTGCTACTCTTTTTCCCTTTTTTCCCTTTTCCTTTTTATTTCGATTATTCGTAACAATACTGATTTCTTATCCATGATTCTCTAAATTCTGCATGTACACTTTTTATTTGAAAATTGCATATATATATATATATATATATATATATATATATATATATATATATATATATATGTATGTATATATATATATATATATATATATATATATATATATATATATATATATATATATATATATATATATATAAATATATATATAACATATATATGTTATATATATTACTTTCCACATATATTTTTATTTGCTTCTTAACATAAATAAAGGTAAGGACAGATATTTATATATATATATATATATATATAATCAATATATATATATATATATATATATATATATATATATATATATATATATATATATATATATATATATATATATATATATATATATATTAGCGAGTGTCAATTTAAGGAGGGCAAATATAAAAATTCGTGTTTTTTGTGAATGAGGGGGTCCAAAAATGTGCCTTTTGATGTGTAATATCCTAATTTAAAAGGTTTTTCTTTATTCATAAACATTTACCTTGGTAAATTTGCGCTTGATTATAATGTATATTGAAATTTCAGAAAAAAGGGGATAACTTAATATAAACTCCAAAAAAATTTGCTCAAAAAGTGGTTTAATGAACTCAAACAATTTTATTTATATTTTTTCTCTATTATCAAACACTGAAAACACATTGTAAAAAATGTAAAAAGCTTCAACCAACAATATTCATCAAATCTTGCTTCGATTCATTCCTAGACATCATTCTTCTGCTTGCTTCCTGGCCTCTAATGAATCCTTCTCGTTTCTCATGAGTATACACTTTGCCAGAAGCCTCTGTTACTTGTTTCACACACCTCTCTATGGACTGTCCATGACATGGCCACTTTGGAACTTGCATTGGCTCTTCAACAAACTTTCTTATTTCTGATATTTTGAGTTTACAAGTAAGTGGAGGTTCATATACTTTTCTGACCAGTCTATCAGTTCCAAAAGGGAAGTTGCATTTGGATTTACTGCAGGTGTTTTCCTAGGCCGAACAGATAGGTCTCCTGGTGTATCATCATCTTCATTCCTTAATTCAATTATCTTCTGGACCCCTGCTTTCCTTTCTTCTTGGTCTTTCGAGCATAAAAGTGTCTGAAGCACCATTTCACTAAATGCAAACCACGATGAACGTTGGATTGTTGGCAAAACAATATCTGCTACTGCCTTCTTCTGAGATTTTAGGAGCTTCAATTGATAAAAAATGTGGCGAGGTCCTTCCACCCAAGAGAATTTCGATTTGATTGTAAACCAGCAGGGATAGTAAACGCCAACAATGTATTCCACAAGCAGTTGTAATGTCTTCAAGTTGTTGCCTTTAAGGCCATGTTTTGAAAACCCATATGCGACAAATCCTATTTGCAGTTGTTAACCACCGAGAGTGGCTTACAAGACCAATTTCTAAGTTGGAAGTGCACCTGTCCTTATGGCCTGAGTTATCCTGTAACCATAAGCCTGATCTGTAGAGAAATCTTTGACAACAGTGTCACTCAATGGAACCAAAGGCTCTGGAAAGGATATTCTGACAAATGAGGGATTGATTTCTAGTTCTGTTGCAGTATCAAGCATGTTGCCAATCTTACCACTCCACTTGTTGTTAGACAAAGTTTTTCCATCTAACTCTGTGATCAAGTGCCGCAAAGGTAGTTCATTAGTATGAAGAGCACAAACCAACCAGATGAGTTTACGATTCAGCTTTGCCTCAACCCAATGCATGACTCCTCCTTCCCAACCAGTGTTAACATTCGTTGAGTCACCACCAATAGCCTGCAAACTTTTATCAATGTTGTTTTTCTTTAAGAAATCCACAAGATGGTTAGCAATAACTTCAGCAGGTTTCCTTTTCGTTAAGTCTTTCTCTGGAGTAAAATGGCAAAGATACCTTCCACCTGGCTCACTGCAAACAGTGCAATGCTCTTCTTTCACAATACTTGGAAACTGATGACTTGAGTTATCTGCTTGTAATAGAACTTTAGTGGAATCTTTGCGTCTATCAAAGAAGATACATTCAATATTGCCTATCCGGCATCGAACATGAAATTCGTCATCAAGTGATTTCATGACTTTTTCTTGTGCCCTTTTACTTTATTGTGATCAACCACAAGTCTCCTGTCTCCTTCAGTAATTAATCTAGCATCCAAAAATGCAGCTGTTGTAATGGCAGCTGTAGCACGTAGACCAACACCATACCTAATACTTTGCAATGCAACATTGCGCAATTGTAATGTATTATACTGACTTGTACTTGAAGTAGAAGGTACATCAAAATCATCACATGGATTTTGCAAAGGATCTTCAGATTCTTCATCTGTAACATCAGTTGGCTCTTCATCTTCGTAGGAGAAAAGAACTTCATTTGGTTGTAATGTTAACTCTTCCTTCCTTTTCTGCTTATATTCAGAAATTCTTCTTAATTCATCTTCTTGCCTCTTCTGCTTTTAATTTGTCTTCTGTGCTCAGGTAGATCTGGTAATCCAATTTGATGCTGTCCAACAGATTCAACCTTCTCTCTTTGACTATTAATAAACACTAGTTCTTTGACAGGGATCTTCATATCCTTAGAACAAGAGCAGGAGATATGCACTTCATGTTTACAGTCAGCACCACCTGGACATGGACCTCAAATTCTGAACAGCTTAATCTCCGCACGGTGAGGATGTCAAGAGCTTGTCTAGCGTTGTTATGAAAGCCTCTTTCAATTCCAGTTTTCCTCTGCCAAGTGATATGTTTTTGGCCTTTTCCCAGTTTTCTTCTATCTTCTTCAGGACTGTGACTCTCAAATTTAAAATTGGCACCACAAAACAACTGTTTGCTAGCTCCCACTTTTCAAGCACTTTTGGATAAATATCCTTTGCAAGAGTAATTTCTGACATTCTCTCCACTCTGCTCTCTTAGCAGAAGCCCATATCTTAGAACATCACGTAGAGTTGGGAGTTCAGAAGGCAGCATTTCTCAACCAGTTCCAATGAAGTTATATGAGTGGAAGTTGCCAGTCTTGTCTTCCTTTTACTAGCCATGGTTCCGAATTTTCAGATTTTGCAAGTGGAAGAAACTATTCGTGCCTGGAAAAAGAAAAACAAGAAAATGTCACTATTTGTATGATATTAATAAAAATTAATAAAAAGACACTCAGCTGCAAATGAGTATTGCTAGTTTAAAAACTTTTACGAGTGGCATTAAATTTTTTTACAGATGTTATAGTATAATATAAGTATATTCTTAACCTTAGAGCAGAAGTACAGACAGAAATAATGATAAGAAGGCACTTCTTTAGAGAAGACAGTTTGCTGCGAATTTTACATGAAATGTGAAAATATCACGAATTTGAAGTAGTTATTTACCAAGCAAACCAATGTACATCACTACTTATGTAAATATAATCATGAATAACTAACCAAAAACGCAACTTTGACACACTTTTTTTTTAAAAAAAAAAAAAAATATTTCACACACTAATATATATATATATATATATATATATATATATATATATATATATATATATATATATATATATATATATATATATATATATATATATATATATATATATATATATAAATCTATATACATATATATACAAAATATATATATATATATATATATATATATATATATATATATATATATAGCTACAAATATAAT
>JABUQX010033665.1:60000-63657 GCA_015478945.1 Trachelipus rathkii
TTATTATTATTATCATTATTATTATTTGTTATTATTATTTGTTATTATTATTATTATTATTATTATTATTATTATTATTATTATTATTATTATTATTATTATTATTATTATTATTATTATTATTATTATTATTATTATAGCCAATTTACTAAGTTTATTGGTTACTTGTGATTAGCGATTAAACCTTTTTAGTGCTTTTGTGTTTAAATTGGAATAAAACAGATATGAATAAGTGCTTAAAGGGAAAAAGAATTGCAAACGGTGAAAGTCGTCGAAGTGTAACTCTTGCAATTATTGAGTGTGATGCCTCCTGTACTTCCCATGAAAAAAAAGCAGCCAAGCTGACTTGGAGCACCTATGGCCCCATCTTATCAAGTACTTTTCTGTCTGTCAAGAGCAAGAAGGAGTATATTGAGGGCAATAGAGTGATGTACAAGGGAAAGATTGAATGCTCCCAATGTAAAAAAAAAACCTTCAGCTTTTACAAGGTACTGCTTATTTTTACCTTTTCCTTTAGATCCTTCAATTGCTGTGTACTGCAATTGAAGGAGGGTCAAAGCAAAAGGCGTCAAACCATCATTCTTCAGTCTATGTCGAAAATATTTAAACAGAAGAGAGCTCTTGAGTTGCTTTATAACTACGGTAAGTGTTTTATTTTAACTACAGGTTAACTATAAATGGTGTCACAATTAACAGATTAAAAACTAACAGAATACAGTCCATACAAAAATTTTCGAATTTAAAATACCAAGTTTCATTTGTCATTAATATCATTTCTCATCAAATATTTTTGCTTCTAGATTTCTGCTACATGACATTTGGCCAATTAACATTGTGGAGTCTGAGTTCTTTGTCGAATTCCTGTCCTACCTGAACTCTGATTTCCACCTACCCTCCAGAAGAAAAGTGATGAGGGATCTTGATGTCATGCATAATAAGGAAGGCTGATTTAACCAACATTATATAAGGTCAGTTATGTGGCCACAACCGCAGACAGCTGGACTGGGAACAACAAACAGGAGTTTTCAGGGGATGACGGTTCACTGGATTAATTTGAATACTTTGAAGAGAGAGAAGTCTGTCCTTGCCTCTAGAGAGTTATCTGTTTCTCAGACCAGCACAGTCCTAGCCAACAATATTACGGATATTCATAAAAAATTTGACATTGAGCATAAGGTCAGTAAAAATCAGTATGAAATAATAACGTAATGCTGAAAAAATTAGAATTAAAATCAGTAAAAATCAATTAAATTAAAAATTATCTTCAGGTTGCCTGCATTACAACAAGATAACATGTACTTCTAGCAGCCTTTTCGGGTAGATGCTCATGCAGAAACGGGTGATGAAGAGGAAGAAGAACAGGCACCGATTGCAGAGATAGTGGTTGCGCTTGAAGAGATGGAGCAAATTAGTGACACAGAGGTTCTGCAGACAAAACCTCTCCAGCTAGAAAATCTGCTTAAAGAACATGATGCACTTAGCCTTAATGAACATCGCTGTTGCATTTCCTACACATTAAACACCTTGGCTACTAAGGATGTTTCAAATGTTCCTCGCTGGTCCTCTGGTACCAAGATCCATTTAATAAGACACTTACCAAAGCACAGGAATTGTGGAATGCCCAAAACAGGAAAACTACAACTGCTGCGAGAATTAAGGAGTTGGGAACAAAGCTTAAAACACCAAGTGTTAATCGCTGGAACTCCCTATACGATTCTATAAAAGACCTGTTTAAGAACCTTGATGGTCGCATGACACAAATCAACAACATTTGTGTGGAGCAAAAGCCTTGTCTTCCAGTATTTAAAAAAAAGTGATAAGGAGGTAATTGCGGAGTACATCGAAATAATGGCGCCTATTGCTGTTAGGCTTGAGATATATTGCAGGAAGAGAAGAATGCGTGCGCGGGAGTCCTATTGCCTAATCTCTTCCTCCTCAAGGACAAGATCGTGGAAATGCAACGAGAGGTGGAAAAATTTAACTATGCCAAAAACTTAGTCAACTACTTGCTAAAGCAACCAAAGGCAAACAAAGGGAAAGAAAAGAGCTTTGAACCGAGGTTTAGCAGTATCTTTGATGATTTTGATTTGCTTATGGCAACAGCTCTGCATCCTTACTTCAAACTCGGAGTGGTACGTAGGTTAAATGAAGGGAAGTACTAAGCTACCAAGACCAGGATACTGGAGGAAATAAAGTGTAATATTGGAGCGAATCTTACTTGTAAACATTAAGGCACTGAAGGTGATGGGACAGAGTCTGAAAGTGACCCAATTATGGTGAGTTATTTTTATAATTTGGAACAAACTTCAAGCATCTCTTGTATTATATATATATATATATATATATATATATATATATATATATTAATGTTTAAATATATATATATATATATATACATATTGTTATTGTTATTATATATATGATATATATATATATATTATATATATATATATATATATATATATATATATATATATATTATATATATATATATATATAGAAAGATATATATATATATAATTATTATATATATATATATATTTTATGGAGATAAATATTTGTATTTATATATATATATTTATATATATATATATATTTTCCGCTCTTCATGGGGAAAAGTTTAAAAAGTTATATATATATATATATATATATATATATATATATATATATATATATATATATATATATATATATATATATATATATACATATACAATTTATAGATTATATATATATATATATATATACAATTTATACATTACATATATATTCACAATACACTGACATAATGTTCAAATGAAACTTAAAAAAGATTTGAGTTCTTGATACCATTTCTAAATATTTCAGAAAGTGAAGGGCCCATATATCCAGCAGTCACCTCTGGAGGAGAAGTTGGGACAAATCTTGGATAGCTGGTCTGCAGTAAATGTTCACCACAGTACCCCTCTCACTACGAACCTGTTTCCGTGTGAATACCAGGAGGTCTGAGTGGACTTGTTTATTAAGTATAATACCCCATTACCCAGCTCAGCGGCCGTGGAAAGGTTGTTTAGTCAAGGCTCTGAGATTCTAAGAGCAAAGAGGGCAGCCATGGCATCCAGCAATTTTGAAAAATTTATCTTTATGAAAGGGAATATGACCCTATTCAGAATGCAAGAGGAGAGCGAGGAGGAAGATCACAGATAATTGAATAACATTAATAAAATCTTTCTCATTTTTTGTTATATATATTTGCATCTTTCAATTAAAATTTAAAAATAATTCATCTTTAAATACTTGCGCTTTATTTTTTATATTTTTTTTGCGCTCCTAAATTTGTGCTTTTAAAAAAAAATTGATTTGCGGACATGTGCGCTTTGCGCATGCGGACTAATTTTTTTGAAAAATTGTGCGCTTTTGCGCTTGCGGACTAAGTTTTTCCACTTTGCGCTTTTGCGTTTGCGCTTTAAAGTTTAAAATTTGCGCGCCCACCTTTATATATATATTTTATATATATATATATATATATATATATATATATATATATATATATATATATATATATATATATATATATATATATATGAAGGTGGGCACAATGAAAACGCGGCGTTTCTACGATAAATGCGAAAACGGTTAAACACCGAATATATCGGAAAACTGAAACGAAGTATACCG
>JABUQX010033666.1:0-43200 GCA_015478945.1 Trachelipus rathkii
CAAGAGAAAGAGATTAGATCGTTAAAAAATTTTTAAATTGACGTTTTTTAATGAAATTTCAATATTTGTTTTTATATACCAAATATTTCATTAGTTTTGAAAACCTGTTTTAATAAAAAAATTTATAACTTCTAAAATTACGCTTTTTTTTAATTTTCTTATTATTATTTTTAAAACTTTTTTAATAAAAGATTTTCCTAAAATTTCAACATTTGAAATTATTTGCACAACTAATAAAAATGAGTTTTTAACGGTATTTTCAGCATTTGAAAAAATAATGTGTTTCATTGAAATGCAATTTCAAAAAGCAGAAAAGAGAATTTATTAATTGTTTTAGGTGTCTTAAATTGACGTTTTTTAATGAAATTTCAATATTTGTTTTTATATACTAAATATTTCATTAGTTGTGAAAACCTGTTTTAATAAAAAATTTTAACTTCTAAAATTACGGTTTTTCTTAAATTTTCACATTACAAATTTAGAACTCTTAAAAGTACGATTTTTCCTAAATTTCAACATTTGAAATTATTTGGTAAATCTTAAAATTGAGTTTTTAACGGTATTTTCAGCATTTGAAAAAATAATGTGTTTCATTGAAATGCTATTTCAAAAAGCAGAAAAGTGAATTTATTAGTAGTTTTAATTGTCTTAAATTGACGTTTTTTAATGAAATTTTAATATTTGTTTTTATATACCAAATATTTAATTTTTTTTAGTGAAATTTCTATTTTTAAAACAAAATTTTACTTTCTATAATTACGCTTTTTTTTTTTAATTACAACGTATTACAAATTTAGAATCTTAAAAGTACGATTTTTCCTAATTTTCAATATTTTAAATTTAATTGGTAAATTATGCCGGCGAACTTTTAATTATTTCATCAGCATTTAAAAAATAATGTGTTTCATTGAAATGCAATTTCAAAAAGCAGATAAGAGAATTTATTAATTGTTTTAGGTGTCTTAAATTGACGTTTTTTAATGAAATTTCAATATTTGTTTTTATATACCAAATATTTCATTAGTTGTGAAAACCTGTTTTAATAAAAAATTTTAACTTCTAAAATTACGCTTTTGCTTAAATTTTCACATTACAAATTTAGAACTCTTAAAAGTACGATTTTTCCTAAATTTCAACATTTGAAATTATTTGGTAATTCTTAAAATTAAGTTTTTAACGGTATTTTCAGCATTTGAAAAAATAATGTGTTTCATTGAAATGCAATTTCAAAAAGCAGAAAAGCGAATTTATTAGTTTTATTTTTACAGTGTCTTTAAATTATGACGAATTTTTAATGAAATTTCATAATATTTGTTTTTATATACCAAATATTTCATTAGTTGTGAAAACCTGTTTTTAATAAAAAATTTTAACTTCTAAAATTACGCTTTTTCTTAAATTTTCACATTACAAATTTAGAACTCTTAAAAGTACGATTTTTCCTAAATTTCAACATTTGAAATTATTTGGTAATCTTAAAATTGAGTTTTTTAACGGTATTTTCAGCATTTGAAAAAATAATGTGTTTCATTGAAATGCAATTTCAAAAAGCAGAAAAGCGAATTTATTATCAGTTTTCGGTGTCTTAAATTGACGTTTTTTAATGAAATTTCAATATTTGTTTTTATATACCAAATATTTCATTAGTTGTGAAAACCTGTTTTAGTAAAAAATTTTAACTTCTAAAATTACGCTTTTTCTTAAATTTTCACATTACAAATTTAGAACTCTTAAAAGTACGATTTTTCCTAAATTTCAACATTTGAAATTATTTGGTAAATCTTAAAATTGAGTTTTTAACGGTATTTTTTTTAGCATTTGAAATTAAAATTAAATGTGTTTCCATTGAATGGCACTCTCAAAAAGCAGAAAAGCAATTTATTAATAGTTTAGGTGTCTTAAATTGACTTTTTTTTAATGAAATTTCAATATTTGTTTTTATATACCAAATATTTCATTAGTTTTGAAAACCTGTTTTAATAAAAAAATTTAACTTCTAAAATTACGCTTTTTCTTAAATTTTCCATAATTTTCAAATTTTTAAACTCTTAAACCAATATCGATTTTTTCTTAAATTTTCAACATTTACAAAATATTTGTTAATTTTTAAAATTGAGTTTTTAACGGTATTTTCAGCATTTGAAAAAATAATGTGTTTCATTGAAATGCAATTTCAAAAAGCAGAAAAGTGAATTTATTAATAGTTTTAGGTGTCTTAAATTGACGTTTTTTAATGAAATTTCAATATTTGTTTTTATATACTAAATATTTCATTAGTTGTGAAAACCTGTTTTAATAAAAAATTTTAACTTCTAAAATTACGCTTTTTCTTAAATTTTCACATTACAAATTTAGAACTCTTAAAAGTACGATTTTTCATAAATTTCAACATTTGAAATTATTTTGGTAAATCTTAAAATTGAGTTTTTAACGGTATTTTCAGCATTTGAAAAAATAATGTGTTTTTATTTAAATTCTATTATCACAAAATCTTAAAAAGAGAATTTATTAGTAGTTTAATTGTACCGATATTGAAGTTTTAGGGTAATTTCATATTTGGTTTTTTAATATACAATATTTTCATTATGTTGTGAAAACCTGTTTTATAAAAAATTTTAATTTCTAAAATTAACCCTTTTTTTTTTTTCATTTTTTCACATTACAAATATTAAGAACTCTTAAAAGTAACGATTTTTTCCTAAATTTCACATTTGAAATTATTTGCTAAATCTTAAAATTGAAGTTTTTAACGGTATTTTCAAAAATCATTTAAAAAAATAATGTGTTTCACTGAATGAAATGCATTTCAAAAAGCAGAAATAGAGAATTTATTAATGTGGTTTTAGGTGTCTTAAAAATGACGTTTTTTAAGGAAATTTCAATATTTTTTTTTTATATACCAAATATTTCATTAGTTGTGAAAACCTGTTTTAATAAAAAATTTTAACTTCTAAAATTACGCTTTTTCTTAAATTTTCACATTACAAATTTAGAACTCCCTTAAAAGTATCATTTTATCTCTAAATTTTCAATTTGAAATAATTTGGGTAATTCTTAAATTGATTTTTTAATCGGTATTTCAGCATTTGAAAAAAATTAATGTGTTTCATTTAAATGCAATTTCAAAAGGCAGAACAGAGAATTTATTATTTTGTTTTACGTGTCTAGGAGTTAACTTATTTTAATGAAATTTTCAAATATTTGTTTTTTAGTAATACGCAAATATTTCTCATTAGTTGTGAAAATGGTTTAATAAAATACATTATCTTCTAAAAATTACTGCTTTTTTGTCTTCTTAATTTTCAATGTACAAATTTAGAAAGCTCTTAAAAGAACGATTTTTTTCTAAATTTCATAATTTGAAATTATTTGGTAAATCTTAAAATTGAGTTTTTAACGGTATTTTCAGCATTTGGAAAAAATAATGTGTTTCATTGAAATGCAATTTCAAAAGCAGAAAAGTGAATTTATTAATAGTTTTTTAGGTGTCTAATATTGACGTTTTTTAATGTAAATTTCAATATTTGTTCTTTTAATATAACAAATATTTATTAGTTGTGAAAAAACCTGTTTTAGTAAAAAATTTTATACTTCTAAAATTACGCTTTTCTTAATTTTCACAATACGAAATTTAAGAACTCTTAAAAAAGTACGACTTTTTCCTAAATTTCAACAATTTGAAATTATTTGGTATATCTTAAAATAGTACAGTTTTTAACGGTATTTTCAGCATTTGAAAAAAAATAATGGTGTTTCATTAAAATGCATTTTTTTCAAAAAGCTGAAAGTGAATTTATTAATAGTTTTTAGTGTCCTTATTAAATTGCTGTTTTTTAATGAAATTTCAACTATTTGTTTTTATATACTTAAAATTCATAAGTTTTCATAAACCTGTATTTATATAAGAAAAATTTAACTTCTAAAATTACGCTTTTTCTTAAATTTTCACATTACAAATTTAGAACTCTTAAAAGTACAATTTTTCCTAAATTTCAACATTTGAAATTATTTGGTTAATCTTAAAATTGAGTTTTTAACGGTATTTTCAGCATTTGAAAAAATAATGTGTTTCATTGAAATCAATTTCAAAAAAAGCAGAAAAGAGAATTTATTAATTGTTTTTAAGGTATCTTAAAATTTAGTTTTTAATGAAATTCAATTATTGGTTTTTTATATATCTAAGTATCTATTAGTCAAGGAAAATCTTTTTTAATATTAAAATTTTTAACTTCTAAAATAAATAACGGTTTTTCTTAAATTTTCACATTACAATTTTAGAACTCTCTTAAAAGTACGATTTTCTTAAATTTCAACATTTGAAGATATTTGGTAAATCTTAAAATTGAAGTTTTTTTAACGGTATTTCAGCATTTGAAAAAATAAATTGTGTTTCATTGAAATGCTATTCAAAAAGCAGAAAAGTGAATTTATTATGAGTTTTAGATGTTCTTATATTGACGTTTTTTTAATGAAATTTCAATATTTTTTTATTATATACCAAATATTCATTAGTTGTGAAACCTGTTTTAATAAAAAATTTTAACTTCTAAAATTACGCTTTTTTTTCAATTAATTTTTCACATAAAAATTTAGAACTCTTAAAAGTACGATTTTTTCCTAAATTTCAACATTTGGATAATTATTTGGTAAATCTTAAAATTGACGTTTTTTAATCGGAAGTTACAGCATTTAAAAAAATAATGGTGTTTTTCACTGGAAAATGCAATTGTCAAATAGCCAATGATAATAGAGATTTATTATTTTGTTTTAGGTGTCTTAAATTGACGTTTTTTTTTAAGGAAATTTCAATATTTATTTTTTAATATTACAAATATTGTCAGTGTAGTTTGTAAACCTGTTTTTAATAAAAAATTTAAACTTCTGTAATTAACGTGCTTTTTTGCTTAAATTTTCACATTCAAATTTAGAACTCTTAAAAGTACGATTTTTTCTTAATTTCAACATTTGAAATTATTTTGGTAATTCTTATAATTTGAGTTTTTAACGGTATTTCAGCATTGGAAAAAAATAATGTGTTTCATTTGAAATTATGCAATTTCTAAAAGGCAGATAAAGAGAATTATTCTTTGTTTTTTACGTGTCTTAAATTGACGATTTTTATTGAAATATTTCAATTATTTTGTTTTTATATACCAAATATTTCCATTAGTTGTAAAAGCCTGTTTTAATAAAAATAATTTTTAACTTCTAAAATATTACGCTTTTTTCTAAATTTTCACTCAACATTACAAATTTAGAACTCTTAAAAGAACGATTTTTTCCTAAATTTCAAACATTTGAAATTATATTTGGTAAAATCTTAAAATTGAGTTTTTTAACGGAATTTTCAGCTTTTGAAAAAATAATTGTGTTTCATTGAAATGCTATTTCAAAAAGCAAAAGTGAATTTATTAATAGTTTTAGGTGTCTTAAATTGACGTTTTTTAATGAAATTTCAATATTTGTTTTTATATACCAAATATTTACATTAGTTGTGAAAACTTGTTTTAGTAAAAAAATTTAAATTCTAAAATTACGCTTTTTCTTAAATTTTCACATTACAAATTTAGAACTCTTAAAAGTACGATTTTTCCTAAATTTCAACATTTGAAATTATTTGGTAAATCTTAAAATTGAGTTTTTTAAAAGGTAATTTTAGCATTTAAAAATAATGTGGTTATTCATTGAAAATGCAATTTCAAAAAGCAGAAAAGAGAATTTATTAATATTTTAGGTGTCTAAATTGACGTTTTTTTTAATGAAATTTCAAAATATTTGTTTTTATATTACTAATATATTTCATTAGTTTTGGTGGATAAACCCGTTTTAATAAAAAAATTTAACTCCTAAAATTAAACGCTTTTTCTCACAATTTTCACATACGAAATTAAGAACTCTAAATAAGTATGATTTTTCCCTATAAATTTCAACATTTGAAATTTTTGGTAAATCTTAAAAAGGGAGTTTTTTGGGGGTTTTTCCAACATTTTTAAAAAAAAATGTGTTTCATTAAATGCAATTTCATAAAGCTGAAAAGTGAATTTATTAATAGTTTTTGGTGTTTTAAATTGACGTTTTTAATGAAATTTCAATATTTGTTTTTATATACCAAATATTTCATTAGTTGTGAAAACCTGTTTTAATAAAAAAATTTAACTTCTAAAATTACGCTTTTTCTTAAATTTTCACATTACAAATTTAGAACTCTTAATTAAAAGTACGAATTTTTTCCTAAATTTACAACATTTGAATTTTATTTGGTTATCTTCAAATTGAGTTTTTAACGGTATTTTCAGCATTTGAAAAAATAATGTGTTTCATTGAAATGCAATTTCAAAAAGCAGAAAAGAGAATTTATTAATTGTTTTACGTGTCTTAAATTGACGTTTTTTAATGAAATTTCAATATTTGTTTTTATATACCAAATATTTCATTAGTTGTGAAAACCTGTTTTAATAAAAAATTTTAACTTCTAAAATTACGCTTTTTCTTAAATTTTCACATTACAAATTTAGAACTCTTAAAAGTACGATTTTTCCTAAATTTTCAACATTTGAAATTATTTGGTAAATCTTAAAATTGAGTTTTTAACGGTATTTTCAGCATTTGAAAAAATAATGTGTTTCATTGAAATGCAATTTCAAAAAGCAGAAAAGAGAATTTATTATTTGTTTTACGTGTCTTAAATTGACGTTTTTTAATGAAATTTCAATATTTGTTTTTATATACCAAATATTTCATTAGTTGTGAAAACCTGTTTTAAATAAAAAATTTTAATTCTTCTAAAATTACGCTTTTTCTTAAATTTTCACATTACAAATTTAGAACTCTTAAAAGTACGATTTTTCCTAAATTTCAACATTTGAAATTATTTGGTAAATCTTAAAATTGAGTTTTTAACGGTATTTTCAGCATTTGAAAAAATAATGTGTTTCAACATTTGAAATTCTTTTTTAAAAATCAAAGAAAAGTGAATTTATTAATTAGTTTAGTGTCCTTACATTGACGTTTTTTTAATGAAATTTTCTATATTTGTTTTTTTATAATACCAATTTTTCATTAGTTTTGAAAACCTTTTTTTAATAAAAAATTTTAACTTCTAAAATTACGCTTTTTCTTAAATTTTCACATTACAAATTTAGAACTCTTAAAAGTACGATTTTTCCTAAATTTCAACATTTGAAATTATTTGGTTAATCTTAAAATTGAGTTTTTTAACGGCTATTTTCAAAATTTTGAAAATTACCGTGTATTTTGCATTCGAAATGTCTTATTTCAAAAAGCAGAAAAGTGAAAATATTAATAATTAGTTTTTAGGTGTCTTAAATTGACGTTTTTTAATGAAATTTCAATGTTTGGTTTTATATACCAAATATTTCATTAGTTGTGAAAACCTGTTTTAATAAAAAATTTTAAATCTTCTAAATTTACGCTTTTTTCTTCATTTTTCACATTACACAATTTTAGAACTCTTAAAAAGTACGATTTTTCCCTAAATTTCACTATTTGAAATTATTTGGTAAATCTTAGAATTGAGTTTTTAAAGGTTTGGAATTAACCATTTGAAAATATAATGTGTTTCATTGAAATGCAATTTCAAAAAGCAGAAAAGAGAATTTATTATTTGTTTTACGTGTCCTAAATTGACGTTTTTTAATGAAATTTCAATATTTGTTTTTTTATATTCCAAACCATTTCATTTAGTTGGGAAAACCTTAAATAATAAAAAATTTTAAATCTTCTAAAATTACGCTTTTTTCTTCAATTTTCACATTACAAATTAGAACTCTTAAAGTACGATTTTCCTAAATTTCAACTTTTGAAAATATTTTTGGTAATATTTTAAAATTGAGTTTTTAACGGTATTTTTTCATCATTTGTAAAAAAAAAATGTGTTTTTTTCATTGAAATGCAATTTCAAAAAGCAGAAAAGCGAATTTATTAATAGTTTTAGGTGTCTTAAATTGACGTTTTTTAATGAAATTTCAATATTTGTTTTTATATACCAAATATTTCATTAGTTGTGGAAACCTGTTTTAAATAAAAAATTTTAACTTCCCAAATTCCGCTTCTTTCTTCAATTTTCACATTACAAATTTTACATCTCATAAAGTTTCTATTTTTCCTAAATTTTTCAACATTTGAAATATTTGGTAAATCTTAAAATTGGAGTTTTTAACGGTATATTTTTCAGCATTTGAAAAAAATAATGTGTTTCATTGAAATGCAATTTCAAAAGGCAGAAAAGAGAATTTATTATTTGTTTTACGTGTCTTAAATTGACGTTTTTTAATGAAATTTCAATATTTGTTTTTATATACCAAATATTTCATTAGTTGTGAAAACCTGTTTTAATAAAAAATTTTAACTTCTTCAAAATTTTAACTTCTTAAATTTTACATACAAATTTCAGAACTCCCTAAAAGAACGCTTTTTCCTAAATTTCAACATTTGAATTTATTTGGTAAATCTTAAAATTGAGTTTTTAACGGTATTTTCAGCATTTGAAAAAATAATGTGTTTCATTGAAATGCTATTTCAAAAAAGCAGAAAAGTGAATTTATTATTAGCCTTAGGTTGTCTTATACTGAACGTTTTTTAATTAACTTTATGTTTTGTTTTTATTTACCAATATTTCATTAGTTGTGGAAAACCTGTTTTAAGTAAAAATTTTTAAAATCTTCTAAATTACCGCTTTTGCTTAAATTTCACATTACAAATTTAGAACTCCTTAATAAGTACGATTTTTCCCTAAATTTCAACATTTTTAATTATTTTTAATCTTAAAATTGTTTTTTTTGGGTGTTTTTTTTCCATTTTTAAAAAAAAAATGTGTTTTCATTGAAATGCAATTTTCAAAAAGCAGAAAAGTGAATTTATTAATAGTTTTAGGTGTCTTAAATTGACGTTTTTTAATGAAATTTCAATATTTGTTTTTATATACCAAATATTTAATTAGTTTTGAAAACCTGTTTTAATAAAAAAAATTTAACTTCTAAAATTACGCTTTTTTTTTAAATTTTCACCAAATCGAATTTAGAACTCTTAAAAGTACGATTTTTCCTAAATTTCAACATTTGAAATTATTTGGTAAATCTTAAAATTGAGTTTTTAACGGTATTTTCAGCATTTGAAAAAATAATGTGTTTCATTGAAATGCAATTTCAAAAAGCAGAAAAGTGAATTTATTAATTAGTTTTAGATGTCTTAAATTGACGTTTTTTAATGAAATTTCAAATTTGTTTTTATATACCAAATATTTCATTAGTTTTGAAAACCTGTTTTAATAAAAAAATTTAACTTCTAAAATTACGCTTTTTCTTAAATTTTCACATTACAAATTTAGAACTCTTAAAAGTACGATTTTTCCTAAATTTCAACATTCTTAAAAGTACGATTTTTCCTAAATTTCAACATTTGAAATTATTTAGTAAATCTTATCTTAAAAATGTGTTTTCCATTGAAATGCAATTTCAAAAAGCAGAAAAAGAGAATTTTTAATAGTTTTAGGTGTCTTAAATTGACGTTTTTTAATGAAATTTCAATATTTGTTTTTATATACCAAATATTTCATTAGTTTTGAAAACCTGTTTTAATAAAAAATTTTAACTTCTAAAATTACGCTTTTTCTTAAATTTTCACATTACAAATTTAGAACTCTTAAAAGTACGATTTTTCCTAAATTTCAACATTTGAAATTATTTGGTAAATCTTAAAATTGAGTTTTTACGGTATTTTCAGCATTTTAAAAAAATTAATGTTTTTTCATTGAAAAAAAATTTCAAAAAATCATAAAATTGAATAAATAAAATTTTAGGTTTCTTAAATTGACGTTTTTTTTAAATGAATTTCAATATTGTTTTTATATAGTATAAAATTTTCCTTAGTTGTAAAAACTTGTTTTAATAAAAAATTTAACTTCTAAAATTACGCTTTTTCTTAAATTTTCACATTACAAATTTTTCTAAATTTAAAAGTACGATTTTTCCTAAATTTCAACATTTGAAATTATTTGGTAAATCTTAAAATTGAGTTTTTAACGGTATTTTCAGCATTTGAAAAAATAATGTGTTTCATTGAAATGATATTTCAAAAAGCAGAAAAGTGAATTTATTAATAGTTTTAGGTGTCTTAAATTGACGTTTTTTAATGAAATTTCAATATTTGTTTTTATATACCAAATATTTCATTAGTTGTGAAAACCTGTTTTAATAAAAAATTTTAACTTCTAAAATTACGCTTTTTTCTTCAATTTTCACATTACAAATTTAGAACTCTTAAAAGTACGATTTTTCCTAAATTTCAACATTTGAAATTATTTGTTAATCTTAAAATTGAGTTTTTAACGGTATTTTCAGCATTTGAAAAAATAATGTGTTTCATTGAAATGCAATTTCAAAAAGCAGAAAAGAGAATTTATTAATTGTTTTAGGTGTCTTAAATTGACGTTTTTTAATGAAATTTCAATATTTATTTTTATATACCAAATATTTCATTAGTTGTGAAAACCTGTTTTAATAAAAAATTTTAACTTCTAAAATTACGCTTTTTCTTAAATTTTCACATTACAAATTTAGAACTCTTAAAAGTACGATTTTTCCTAAATTTCAACATTTGAAATTATTTGGTAAATCTTAAAATTGAGTTTTTAACGGTATTTTCAGCATTTGAAAAAATAATGTGTTTCATTGAAATGCTGCTATTTCAAAAAGCAAAAAAGTGAATTTTATTAATAGTTTTAGGTGTCCTTAATATTGACCGTTTTTAATGAAATTTTAATTTTTGTTTTTATATACCAAATATTTCATTAGTTGTGAAAACCTGTTTTAATAAAAAATTTTAACTTCTAAAATTACGCTTTTTCTTAAATTTTCACATTAAAAATTTAGAATGTTGAAAAAACCTGTTTTAATAAAAATTCACACATTTGAAATTAATTTTGGTAAATCTTAAAATGAGTTTTTAACATTTAACGTTATTTTTAGAATATAAAAAAATAAATTTTTTTTTTTTTTGAAATGCATTTCCAAAAGCAGAAAAGTGAATTTATTAATAGTTTTAGGTGTCTTAAATTGACGTTTTTTTAATGAAATTTCAATATTTGTTTTTATATACCAAATATTTCATTAGTTGTGAAAACCTGTTTTAATAAAAAAATTTAACTTCTACAATTACGCTTTTTCTTAAATTTTCACATTACAAATTTAGAACTCTTAAAAGTACGATTTTTCCTAAATTTCAACATTTGAAATTATTTGGTAAATCTTAAAATTGAGTTTTTAACGGTATTTTCAGCATTTGAAAAAATAATGTGTTTCATTGAAATGCAATTTCAAAAAGCAGAAAGTTATTTGGTTAATCTTAATTGAGTTTTTAACGAGTATTTTCACCAATGAAATTTCAATATTTGTTTTTATATACCAAATATTTCATTAGTTGTGAAAACCTGTTTTAATAAAAAATTTTAACTTCTAAAATTACGCTTTTTCTTAAATTTTCACATTACAAATTTAGAACTCTTAAAAGTAAGATTTTTTCCTAAATTTCAACATTTGATATTATTTGGTAAATCTTAAAATTGAGTTTTTAACGGTATTTTCAGCATTTGAAAAAATAATGTGTTTCATTGAAATGCAATTTCAAAAAGCAGAAAAGTGAATTTATTAATAGTTTTAGGTGTCTTAAATTGACGTTTTTTAATGAAATTTCAATATTTGTTTTTATATACCAAATATTTCATTAGTTGTAAAAACCTGTTTTAATAAAAAAATTTAACTTCTAAAATTACGCTTTTTCTTGAATTTTCACATTACAAATTTAGAACTCTTAAAAGTACGATTTTTCCTAAATTTCAACATTTGAAATTATTTGGTAAATCTTAAAATTGAGTTTTTAACGGTATTTTCAGCATTTGAAAAAAATAATGTGTTTCATTGAAATGCAATTTCAAAAGTGCAGAAAAGAGAATTTATTATTTGTTTTACGTGTCTTATATTGAAGTTTTTTAATGAATTTCAATATTTGTTTTTATATACCATATTTCATTAGTTGTGAAACTATTTTAATAAAAAATTTAAACTTCTAAATTACGCTTTTTCTTAAATTTTCACATTACAAATTTAGAACTCTTAAAAGTACGATTTTTCCTAAATTTCAACATTTGAAAATATTTGGTAATTCTTAAAATTGAGTTTTTAACGGTATTTTCAGAATTGAAAAAAATAATGTGTTTCATTGAAATGCAATTTCAAAAAGCAGAAAAGAGAATTTATTAATAGTTTTAGTGTCTTAAATTGACGTTTTTTAATGAAATTTCAATATTTGTTTTTATATACCAAATATTTCATTAGTTGTGAAAACCTGTTTTAATAAAAAATTTTAACTTCTAAAATTACGGTTTTTCTTAAATTTTCACATTACAAATTTAGAACTCTTAAAAGTACGATTTTTCCTAAATTTCAACATTTGAAATTATTTGGTAAATCTTAAAATTGAGTTTTTAACGGTATTTTCACCATTTGAAAAAATAATGTGTTTCATTGAAATGCTATTTCAAAAAGCAGAAAAGTGAATTTATTAGTAGTTTTAATTGTCTTAAATTGACGTTTTTTAATGAAATTTCAATATTTGTTTTTATATACCAAATATTTCATTAGTTGTGAAAACCTGTTTTAATAAAAAAATTTACATCTAAAATTACGCTTTTAGTTTAAATTTTCACAATTACAAATTTAGAACTCTTAAAAGTACGATTTTTCCTAAATTTCAACATTTGAAATTATTTGGTAAATCTTAAAATTGAGTTTTTAACGGTATTTTCAGCATTTGAAAAAATAATGTGTTTCATTGAAATGCAATTTCAAAAAGCAGAAAAGTGAATTTTTTAATAGTTTTAGGTGTCTTAAATTGACGTTTTTTAATGAAATTTCAATATTTGTTTTTATATAACAAATATTTTATTAGTTGTGAAAACCTGTTTTAATAAAAATTTAACTTCTAAAATTACGCTTTTTCTTAAATTTTCACAATACGAAATTTAAAGAAACTCTTAAAAGTACCGACTTTTCCTAAATTTCAAATTTGAAATTATTTGGTATCTTAAAATTGGTTTTTAACGGTATTTTCAGCATTTTGAAAAAATTAATGTGTTTTCATTAAAATGCAAATTTCAAAAAGCTGAAAAGTGATTTTATTTAAAATTTTTAGTTGTCTTAAATTGAATTTTTTTTAATGAAATCAATCTTTGTTTTTATATACCAAATATTTCATTAGTTGTGAAAACCTGTTTTAATAAAAAAATTTAACTTCTAAAATTACGCTTTTTCTTAAATTTTCACATTACAAATTTAGAACTCTTAAAAGTACGATTTTTCCTAAATTTCAACATTTGAAATTATTTGGTTAATCCTAAAATTGAGTTTTTAACGGTATTTTCAGCATTTGAAAAAATAATGTGTTTCATTGAAATGCAATTTCAAAAAGCAGAAAAGAGAATTTATTAATTGTTTTAGGTGTCTTAAATTGACGTTTTTTAATGAAATTTTTCCTAAATTTCAACATTTGAAATATATTTGATTAAGTTGTGAAAACCTTAGTTTAATAAAAAATTTTAACTTCTAAAATTACGGTTTTTCTTAAATTTTCACATTACAAATTTAGAACTCTTAAAAGTACGATTTTTCATAAATTTCAACATTTGAAATTATTTGGTAAATCTTAAAATTGAGTTTTTAACGGTATTTTCAGCATTTGAAAAAATAATGTGTTTCATTGAAATGCTATTTCAAAAAGCAGAAAAGTGAATTTATTTAGTAGTTTGACATGTGTTAAGGTTTAGACGTTTATTATCTCAACTTTAAATATTTGGGTTTTTTTTTACAAATAATTCATTATTTGTCAAACCTGTTTTAATAAAAAAATTTTAAATAATAAATTATTTTTTTTTTTTTTTTTTTTTTTTAAATTACAAATTTAAAACTTTTAAAATATAATTTTTTCTTTCCTAAATGTCACCATTTTGAAATTATTTGGTTAAATCTTAAAATTGGAGTTTTTAACGGTATTTTCAGCATTTAAAAAAATAATGTGTTTCATTGAAATGCAATTTCAAAAAGCAGAAAAGAGAATTTATTAATTGTTTTAGGTGTCTTAAATTGACGTTTTTTAAGGAAATTTCAATATTTATTTTTATATACCAAATATTTCATTAGTTGTAAAAACCTGTTTTAATAAAAAAATTTAACTTCTAAAATTACGCTTTTTCTTAAATTTTCACATTACAAATTTAGAACTCTTAAAAAGTACGATTTTTCCTAAATTTCAACATTTGAAATTATTTGGTAATTCTTAAAATTGAGTTTTTAACGGTATTTTCAGCATTTGAAAAAATAATGTGTTTCATTGAAATGCAATTTCAAAAGGCAGAAAAGAGAATTTATTATTTGTTTTACGTGTCTTAAATTGACGTTTTTTAATGAAATTTCAATATTTGTTTTTATATACCAAATATTTCATTAGTTGTGAAAACCTGTTTTAATAAAAAATTTTAACTTCTAAAATTACGCTTTTTCTTAAATTTTCACATTACAAATTTAGAACTCTTAAAAGTACGATTTTTCCTAAATTTCAACATTTGAAATTATTTGGTAAATCTTAAAATTGAGTTTTTAACGGTATTTTCAGCATTTGAAAAAATAATGTGTTTCATTGAAATGCTATTTCTAAAAGCAGAAAAGTGAATTTATTAATGGTATTTTCGGTGTCTTAAATTGAAACGTTTTTTAATGAAATTTTTCAATATATGCTTTTTATTTATAAAATAAGGTTCCATTACTGGTTCCATGCAGCTTCTTTAGAAAAAAAATTTAACTTCTAAAAATTTTCCTTTTTTTTTTTATTTTCAACATTACAAATTTAGAACTTCTTAAAAAGTACGTTTTTTTCCAAAATTTACATTTTAAATTATTTGTTAAACTTTAAAATTTGTTTTTTTAGTGGTTTTCTTAATTTTTAAAAAAATGTGTTTAATGTGTTTCATTGAATGCAATTTCAAAAAGCAGAAAGTGAATTTATTAAATAGTTTTAGGTGTCTTAAATTGACGTTTTTAATGAAATTTCAATATTTGTTTTTATATACCAAATATTTCATTAGTTGTGAAAACCTGTTTTAATAAAAAATTTTAACTTCTAAAATTACGCTTTTTCTTAAATTTTCACATTACAAATTTAGAACTCTTAAAAGTACGATTTTTCCTAAATTTCAACATTTGAAATTATTTGGTAATTCTTAAAATTGAGTTTTTAACGGTATTTTCAGCATTTGAAAAAATAATGTGTTTCATTGAAATGCAATTTCAAAAAGCAGAAAAGTGAATTTATTAATAGTTTTAGGTGTCTAAAATTAACGTTTTTTAATGAAATTTCAATATTTGTTTTTATATACCAAATATTTCATTAGTTGTGAAAACCTGTTTTAATAAAAAAATTTAACTTCTAAAATTTAGCGTTTGCTTAAATTTTCACATTACAAATTTAGAACTCTTTAAAGTCACGATTTTCCTCCCTAAATTCAACATTTTGTAAATTATTTGTTAAATCTTAAAATTGAGTTTTTTAACGGTATTTTCAGCATTTGAAAAAATAATGTGTTTCATTGAAATGCAATTTCAAAAAGCAGAAAAGTGAATTTATTAATAGTTTTAGGTGTCTTAAATTGACGTTTTTTAATGAAATTTTAATATTTGTTTTTATATACCAAATATTTCATTAGTTGTGAAAACCTGTTTTAATAAAAAAATTTAACTTCTAAAATTACGCTTTTTCTTAAATTTTCACATTACAAATTTAGAACTCTTAAAAGTACGATTTTTCCTAAATTTCAACATTTGAAATTATTTGGTAATTCTTAAAATTGAGTTTTTTTACGGGATTTTCAGCATTTGAAAAAAATAATGTGTTTCATTGAAATGCAATTTCAAAAAGCAGAAAAAAGAATTTATTAATAGTTTTAGGTGTCTTAAATTGACGTTTTTTAATGAAATTTCAATATTTGTTTTTATATACCAAATTTTTCATTAGTTTTGAAAACCTGTTTTAATAAAAAAATTTAACTTCTAAAATTACGCTTTTTCTTAAATTTTCATATTACAAATTTAGAACTCTTAAAAAGTACGATTTTTCCTAAATTTCAACATTTGAAATTATTTGGTAAATCTTAAATTGAGTTTTTAACGGTATTTTCAGCATTTGAAAAAAATAATATGTTTTCCAGTGAATATGCTATTTCAAACAAGCAGAAAAGTAAATTTTATTAATAGTTTTTAGGGACTAAAATATGACGTTTTATTTAATGAAATTTCAAATGATTTGTTTTTATATCCAAATAATTTCATTAGTTGTGAAAACCTGTTTTAATAAAAAATTTTAACTTCTAAAATTACGCTTTTTCTTAAATTTTCACATTACAAATTTAGAACTCTTAAAGGTACGATTTTTCCTAAATTTCAACATTTGAAATTATTTGGTTAATCTTAAAATTGAGTTTTTAACGGTATTTTCAGCATTTGAAAAAATAATGTGTTTCATTGAAATGCTATTTCAAAAAGCAGAAAAGAGAATTTATTAATTGTTTTAATTAATTGTTTTAATTGACGTTTTTTAATGAAATTTCAATATTTGTTTTTATATACCAAATATTTCATTAGTTGTGAAAACCTGTTTAAATAAAAAAGATTTTAACTTCTAAAATTACGCTTTTTCTTAAATTTTCAACTCTTAAAAGTACGATTTTTCCTAAATTTCAACATTTGAAATTATTTGGTAATTCTTAAAATTGAGTTTTTAACGGTATTTTCAGCATTTGAAAAATAATGTGTTTCATTGAAATGCAATTTCAAAAAGCAGAAAAGTGAATTTATTAATAGTTTTAGGTGTCTTAAATTGACGTTTTTTAATGAAATTTCAATATTTGTTTTTATATACCAAATATTTCATTAGTTGTGAAATCCTGTTTTAATAAAAAATTTTAACTTCTAAAATTACGCTTTTTCTTAAATTTTCACATTACAAATTTAGAACTCTTAAAAGTACGATTTTTCCTAAATTTCAACATTTGAAATTATTTGGTAAATCTTAAAATTGAGTTTTTAACGGTATTTTCAGCATTTGAAAAAATAATGTGTTTCATTGAAATGCAATTTCAAAAAGCAGAAAAGAGAATTTATTAATTGTTTTAGGTGTCTTAAATTGACGTTTTTTAATGAAATTTCAATATTTTGTTTTTATATACCAAATATTTCATTAGTTGTGAAAACCTGTTTTAATAAAAAATTTTAACTTCTAAAATTTCACATTACAAATTTAGAACTCTTAAAAGTACGATTTTTCCTAAATTTCAACATTTGAAATTATTTGGTAAATCTTAAAATTGAGTTTTTAACGGTATTTTCAGCATTTGAAAAAATAATGTGTTTCATTGAAATGCAATTTTTCATGAATTTTGAAAATTTGATTTTATTAATAGTTTTAGGTGTCTTAAATTGACGTTTTTTAATGAAATTTCAATATTTGTTTTTATATACCAAATATTTCATTAGTTGTGAAAACCTGTTTTAATAAAAAAATTTAACTTCTAAAATTACGCTTTTTCTTAAATTTTCACATTACAAATTTAGAACTCTTAAAAGTACGATTTTTCCTAAATTTCAACATTTGAAATTATTTGTTAAATCTTTAAATTGAGTTTTTAACGGTATTTTCAGCATTTGAAAAAATAATGTGTTTCATTGAAATGCAATTTCAAAAAGCAGAAAAGAGAATTTAATAATAGTTTTAGGTGTCTTAAATTGACGTTTTTTAATGAAATTTCAATATTTGTTTTTATATACCAAATATTTCATTAGTTGTGAAAACCTGTTTTAATAAAAATTTTAACTTCTAAAATTACGCTTTTTCTTAAATTTTCACATTACAAATTTAGAACTCTTAAAAGTACGATTTTTTCTTAATTTCAACATTTAAAATTTTTTTTTAATCTTTAAAAATTTAGTTTTTTAAGGCGTATTTTTCCCAAATTTTTTCAAAAAATAATGTGTTTCATTGAAATGCAATTTCAAAAAGCAGAAAAGTGAATTTATTAATAGTTTTAGGTGTCTTAAATTGATGTTTTTAATGAAATTTCAATATTTGTTTTTATATACCAAATATTTCATTAGTTGTGAAAACCTGTTTTAATAAAAAATTTTAACTTCTAAAATTACGCTTTTTCCTAAATTTTCACATTACAAATTTAGAACTCTTAAAAGTACGATTTTTCCTAAATTTCAACATTTGAAATTATTTGGTAAATCTTAAAATTGAGTTTTTAACGGTATTTTCAGCATTTGAAAAAATAATGTGTTTCATTGAAATGCAATTTCAAAAAGCAGAAAAGTGAATTTATTAATAGTTTTAGGTGTCTTAAATTGACGTTTTTTAATGAAATTTCAATATTTGTTTTTATATACCAAATATTTCATTAGTTTTGAAAACCTGTTTTAATAAAAAAATTTAACTTCTAAAATTACGCTTTTTCTTAAATTTTTACATTACAAATTTAGAACTCTTAAAAGTACGATTTTTCCTAAATTTCAACATTTGAAATTATTTGGTAAATCTTAAAATTGAGTTTTTAACGGTATTTTCAGCATTTGAAAAAATAATGTGTTTCATTGAAATGCAATTTCAAAAACAGAAAAGTGAATTTATTAATAGTTTTAGGTGTCTTAAATTGACGTTTTTTAATGAAATTTCAATATTTGTTTTTATATACCAAATATTTCATTAGTTGTGAAAACCTGTTTTAAAAAAAAATTTTAACTTCTAAAATTACGCTTTTTCTTAAATTTTCACATTACAAATTTAGAACTCTTAAAAGTACGATTTTTCCTAAATTTCAACATTTGCAAATTAATTTGGTAAATCCTTAAAATTGAAGTTTTTAGACGGTATTTTCAGCAATTTGAAAAATAATGTGTTTCATTGATGCAATTTCAAAGAGCAGAAAAGTGAATTTTATTAATAGTTTTAGGTGTCTTAAATTGACGTTTTTTAATGAAATTTCAATATTTGTTTTTATATACCAAATATTTCATTAGTTGTGAAAACCTGTTTTAATAAAAAATTTTATCTTCTAAAATTACGCTTTTTCTTAAATTTTCACATTACAAATTTAGAACTCTTAAAAGTACGATTTTTCCTAAATTTCAACATTTGAAATTTATTTGGTAAAAGATCTTAAAATTGAGTTTTTAACGGTATTTTCAGCATTTAAAAAATAATGTGTTTCATTGAAATGCAATTTCAAAAAGCAGAAAAGTGAATTTATTAATAGTTTTAGGTGTCTTAAATTGACGTTTTTTAATGAAATTTCAATATTTGTTTTTATATACCAAATATTTCATTAGTTGTGAAAACTGTTTTAATAAAAAAAAATTTTAACTCTTAAAATTACGCTTTTTCTTAAATTTTTCACATTACAAATTTAGAACTCTTAAAAGTACGATTTTTCCTAAATTTCAACATTTGAAATTATTTGGTAAATCTTAAAATTGAGTTTTTTACGGTATTTTCAGCATTTGAAAAAATAATGTGTTTCATTGAAATGCAATTTTAAAAAGCAGAAAAGCGAATTTATTAATAGTTTTAGGTGTCTTAAATTGACGTTTTTTAATGAAATTTCAATATTTGTTTTTATATACCAAATATTTCATTAGTTGTGAAAACCTGTTTTAATAAAAAAATTAACTTCTAAAATTACGCTTTTTCTTAAATTTTCACATTACAAATTTAGAACTCTTAAAAGTACGATTTTTCCTAAATTTCAACATTTGAAATTATTTGGTAAATCTTAAAATTGAGTTTTTAACGGTAACTTATTTTCAGCATTTGAAAAAATAATGTGTTGCATTGAAAATGCAATTTCAAAAAGCAGAAAAGCGAATTTATTAATAGTTTTAGGTGTCTTAAATTGACGTTTTTTAATGAAATTTCAATATTTGTTTTTATATACCAAATATTTCATTAGGTTTGAAAGAATAGTTTTAGGTGTCTTATATAACTTCTAAAATTACGCTTTTTTCTTAAATTTTCACATTACAAATTTAGAACTCTTAAAAGTACGATTTTTCCTAAATTTCAACATTTGAAATTATTTGGTAAATCTTAAAATTGAGTTTTTAACGGTATTTTCAGCATTTGAAAAAATAATGTGTTTCATTGAAATGCAATTTCAAAAAGCAGAAAAGTGAATTTATTAATAGTTTTAGGTGTTCCTTAAATTGACGTCTTTGTAATGAAATTTTCAAAAATTTGTTTTTATTACCAATATTGGCATTATTGTGAAAAACCCTGTTTTAAAAAAAATTTAACTTCTAAAATTACGCTTTTTCTTAAATTTTCACATTACAAATTTAGAACTCTTAAAAGTACGATTTTTCCTAAATTTCAACATTTGAAATTATTTGGTAAATCTTAAAATTGAGTTTTTAAATCTTTAATTTTAGAAATTTGAACTCTTAATGGTGTTTCATGAATCGCAATTTCAAAAAGCAGAAAAGCGAATTTATTAATAGTTTTAGGTGTCTTCAATTGACGTTTTTTAATGAAATTTCAATATTTGTTTTTATATACCAAATATTTCATTAGTTGTGAAAACCTGTTTTAATAAAAAATTTTAACTTCTAAGATTACGCTTTTTCTTAAATTTTCACATTACAAATTTAGAACTCTTAAAAGTACGATTTTTCCTAAATTTCCAACATTTGAATTATTTGGTAAATCGTTAAAATTGAGTTTTTAACGGTATTTTTCAGCATTTGAAAAAAATAATGTGTTTCATTGAAATGCAATTTCAAAAAGCAGAAAAGTGAATTTATTAATAGTTTTAGGTGTCTTAAATTGACGTTTTTTAATGAAATTTCAATATTTGTTTTTATATACCAAATATTTCATTAGTTGTGAAAACCTGTTTTAATAAAAAATTTTAACTTCTAAAATTACGCTTTTTCTTAAATTTTCACATTACAAATTTAGTACTCTTAAAAGTACGATTTTTCCTAAATTTCAACATTTGAAATTATTTGGTAAATCTTAAAATTGAGTTTTTAACGGTATTTTCAGCATTTGAAAAAATAATGTGTTTCATTGAAATGCAATTTCAAAAAGCAGAAAAGAGTGAAATATATTAATAGTTTTAGGTTGTTCTTTAAATTGACGTTTTTAAATGAAATTTCAATATTTGTTTTTATATACCAAATATTTCATTAGTTGTGAAAATCTGTTTTAATAAAAAATTTTAACTTCTAATATTACGCTTTTTCTTAAATTTTCACATTACAAATTTAGAACTCTTAAAAGTACGATTTTTCCTAAATTTCAACATTTGAAATTATTTGGTTATTCTAAAAATTGAGTTTTTAACGGTATTTTCAGCATTTGAAAAAATAATGTGTTTCATTGAAATGCAATTTCAAAAAGCTGAAAAGTGAATTTATTAATAGTTTTAGGTGTCTTAAATTGACGTTTTTTAATGAAATTTCAATAATTTGTTTTTATATACCAAATATTTCATTAGTTGTGAAAACCTGTTTTAATAAAAAATTTTAATTTCTAAAATTACGCTTTTTCTTAAATTTTCACATTACAAATTTAGAACTCTTAAAAGTACGATTTTTCCTAAATTTCAACATTTGAAATTATTTGGTAAATCTTAAAATTGAGTTTTTAACGGTATTTTCAGCATTTGAAAAAATAATGTGTTTCATTGAAATGCAATTTCAAAAAGCAGAAAAGTGAATTTATTAATAGTTTTAGGTGTCTTAAATTGACGTTTTTTAATGAAATTTCAATATTTGTTTTTATATACCAAATATTTCATTAGTTGTGAAAACCGTTTTTAATCAAAAAATTAACTTCTAAAGAATTACGCTTTTTCTTAAAGTTTTTCACAGTAACAAAATTTCAGAAACTCTTAAAAGTAGCGATTTTTCCTACAATTCAAACATTTGAAATTATTTGGTAAATCTTAAATTGAGTTTTTAACGGTATTTTCAGCATTTGAAAAAAATAATGTGTTTCATTGAAATGCAATTTCAAAAAGCAGAAAAGCGAATTTATTATTAGTTTAGGTGTCTTAAATTGACGTTTTTTAATGAAATTTCAATATTTTGTTTTTATATACCAAATATTTCATTAGTTGTGAAAACCTGTTTTAATAAAAAATTTAACTTCTAAAATTACGCTTTTTCTTAAATTTTCACATTACAAATTTAGAACTCTTAAAAAGTACGATTTTTTTAAAAATTTCAACATTTGAAAAATTATTTTGGTAAATCTTAAAATTGAGAGTTTTTTAACGGTATTTTGCAGCATTCGAAAAATATTTCCTGTGTTCCAATTAAAATGACCCATTTGGAAAAAGCAGAAAAGAGAATTTATTAATTGTTTTAGGTGTCTTATATTGACGTTTTTTAATGAAATTTCAATATTTGTTTTTATATACCAAATATTTCATTAGTTGTGAAAACCTGTTTTAATAAAAAATTTTAACTTCTAAAATTACGCTTTTTCTTAAATTTTCACATTACAAATTTAGAACTCTTAAAAGTACGATTTTTCCTAAATTTCAACATTTGAAATTATTTGGTAAATCTTAAAATTGAGTTTTTAAAAGGTATTTTTCAGCATTTGAAATTATTTGGTAAGTCTTTTCATTGAAATGCAATTTCAAAAAGCAGAAAAGTGAATTTATTAATAGTTTTAGGTGTCTTAAATTGACGTTTTTTAATGAAATTTCAATATTTGTTTTTATATACCAAATATTTCATTAGTTGTGAAAACCTGTTTTAATAAAAAATTTAACTTCTAAAATTACGCTTTTTCTTAAATTTTCACATTACAAATTTAGAACTCTTAAAAGTACGATTTTTGCTAAATTTCAACATTTGAAATTATTTGGTAAATCTTAAAATTGAGTTTTTAACGGTATTTTCAGCGTTTGAAAAAATAATGTGTTTCATTGAAATGCAATTTCAAAAAGCAGAAAAGTGAATTTATTAATAGTTTTAGGTGTCTTAAATTGACGTTTTTTAATGAAATTTCAATATTTTGTGTTTTATACTAAATATTTCATAGTTGTGAAAACCTGTTTTAAAAAAATTTACTTCTAAAATTACGCTTTTTCTTAAATTTTCACATTACAAATTTAGAACTCTTAAAAGTACGATTTTTCCTAAATTTCAACATTTGAAATTATTTGGTAAATCTTAAAATTGAGTTTTTAACGGTATTTTCAGCATTTGAAAAAATAATGTGTTTCTTTAAAATGCAATTTCAAAAAGCAAAAAAGTGAATTTATTAATAGTTTTTGTGTTCCTTAATAATAAACGTTTTTTAATGAAATTTCAATATCTGGATTCTTTTCTACCATTTTTTTCCATATTAGTTTAAAAAACATTTTTTAATATATATTTTTAACTTCTAAAATTACGCTTTTTTTTTAAATTTTTCATATTACAAATTTTAAAACTTTTAAAAAAAGATTTTTTTTTTTTTTTTAAACATTTGAAATTATTTGATTAAATCTTAAAATTGAGTTTTTAACGGTATTTTCAGCATTTGAAAAAATAATGTGTTTCATTGAAATGCAATTTCAAAAAGCAGAAAAGTGAATTTATTAATAGTTTTAGGTGTCTTAAATTGACGTTTTTTAATAAAATTTCAATATTTGTTTTTATATACCAAATATTTCATTAGTTGTGAAAACCTGTTTCAATAAAAAATTTTAACTTCTAAAATTACGCTTTTTCTTAAATTTTCACATTACAAATTTAGAACTCTTAAAAGTACGATTTTTCCTAAATTTCAACATTTGATATTATTTGGTAATTCTTAAAATTGAGTTTTTAACGGTATTTTCAGCATTTGAAAAAATAATGTTTCATTGAAATGCAATTTCAAAAACTGAAAAGTGAATTTATTAATAATTTTAAGGTGGTAGTAAATTGCACTTAATGAAATTTCAAAGATTTATGTTTTTATATTGAAATATTTCAATTAGTTGGTGAACTCCTGTTTTAATAAAAAAATTTTAACTTCTAAAATTACGCTTTTTCTTAAATTTTCACATTACAAATTTAGAACTCTTAAAAGTACGATTTTTCCTAAATTTCAACATTTGAAATTATTTGGTTAATCTTAAAATTGAGTTTTTAACGGTAATTTCAGCATTTGAAAAAATAATGTGTTTCATTGAAATGCAATTTCAAAAAGCAGAAAAGTGATTTTATTAATAGTTTTAGGTGTCTTAAATTGACGTTTTTTAATGAAATTTCAATATTTGTTTTTATATACCAAATATTTCATTAGTTGTGAAAACCTGTTTTAATAAAAAATTTATAACTTCTAAAATTACGCTTTTTTCTTAAATTTTCACATTACAAATTTAGAACTCTTAAAAGTACGATTTTTCATAAATTTCAACATTTGAAATTATTTGGTAAATCTTAAAATTGAGTTTTTAACGGTATTTTGAGCATTCGAAAATATAATGAGTTATCAATTGAAAGAAATTTAAAAAAAAGAAGAAAAGAGAATTTTATAATTTGTTTTAGGTGTCTTAAATTGACGTTTTTTAATGAAATTTCAATATTTGTTTTTATATACCAAATTTTTCATTAGTTGTGAAAACCTGTTTTAATAAAAAATTTTAACTTCTAAAATTACGCTTTTTCTTAAATTTTCACATTATAAATTTAGAACTCTTAAAAGTACGATTTTTTCTAAATTTCAACATTTGAAATTATTTGGTAAATCTTAAAATTGAGTTTTTAACGGTATTTTCAGCATTTGAAAAAATAATGTGTTTCATTGAAATGCAATTTCAAAAAGCTGAAAAGTGAATTTATTAATAGTTTTAGGTGTCTTAAATTGACGTTTTTTAATGAAATTTCAATATTTGTTTTTATATAACAAATATTTCATTATTTTTTCAACATTTTTTTATAGTTGTGAAAACCTGTTTTAATAAAAAAATTTAACTTTCTAAAATTACGCTTTTTCTTAAATTTTCACATTACAAATTTAGAACTCTTAAAAGTACGATTTTTAGCAAATAACAAAATTTATGAAATTATTTGGTAAATCTTAAAATTGAGTTTTTAACGGTATTTTCAGCATTTGAAAAAATATGTGTTTCATTGAAATGCAATTTCAAAAAGCAGAAAAGAGAATTTATTAATATTTTAGGTGTCTTAAATTGACGTTTTTTAATGAAATTTCAATATTTGTTTTTATATACCAAATATTTCATTAGTTGTGAAAACCTGTTTTAATAAAAAATTTTAACTTCCAAAATTACGCTTTTTCTTAAATTTTCACATTACAAATTTAGAACTCTTAAAAGTACGATTTTTCCTAAATTTCAACATTTGAAATTATTTGGTAAATCTTAAAATTGAGTTTTTAACGGTATTTTCAGCATTTGAAAAAATAATGTGTTTCATTGAAATGCAATTTCAAAAAGCAGAAAAGTGAATTTATTAATAGTTTTAGGTGTCTTAAATTGACGTTTTTTAATGAAATTTCAATATTTGTTTTTATATACCAAATATTTCATTAGTTGTGAAAACCTGTTTCAATAAAAAAATTTAACTTCTAAAATTGCGCTTTTTCTTAAATTTTCACATTACAAATTTAGAACTCTTAAAAGTACGATTTTTCCTAAATTTCAACATTTGAAATTATTTGGTAATTCTTAAAATTGAGTTTTTAACGGTATTTTTAGCATTTGAAAAAATAATGTGTTTCATTGAATGCAATTTCAAAAAGCAGAAAATCGAAGTTGATTAATTAGTTTTTAGGCTGTGTTAAATTGAACGTTTTTAAATGAGATTTCAACTGTTATTATTTTTGTATACGAAATTTTCATTAGTTGTTGAAACTCTGTTTTCATAAAAAATTTTAACTTCTAAAATTACGCTTTTTCTTAAATTTTCACATTACAAATTTAGAACTCTTAAAAGTACGATATTTCCTAAATTTCAACATTTGAAATTATTTGGTTATTCTTAAAATTGAGTTTTTAACGGGATTTTCAGCATTTGAAAAAATAATGTGTTTCATTGAAATGCAATTTCAAAAAGCAGAAAAGAGAATTTATTAATAGTTTTAGGTGTCTTAAATTGACGTTTTTTAATGAAATTTCAATATTTGTTTTTATATACCAAATATTTCATTAGTTGTGAAAACCTGTTTTAATAAAAAATTTTAACTTCTAAAATTAGGCTTTTTCTTAAATTTTCACATTACAAATTTAGAACTCTTAAAAGTACGATTTTTTCCTAAATTTCAACATTTGAAATTATTTGGTAAATCTTAAAATTGAGTTTTTAACGGTATTTTCAGCATTTGAAAATATAATGTGTTTCATTGAAATGCAATTTCAAAAAGCAGAAAAGAGAATTTATTAATTGTTTTAGGTGTCTTAAATTGACGTTTTTTAGGTCTCGAAATTTGTTTTTAATATACCGAATTTTTCATTCTTTTTGAAACTGTTTTAATAAAAAAATTAAAACTTCTAAAATTACGCTTTTTTCTTAAATTTTCACATTACAAATTTAGAACTCTTAAAAGTACGATTTTTCCTAAATTTCAACATTTGAAATTATTTGGTAAATCTTAAAATTGAGTTTTTAACGGTATTTTCAGCATTTGAAAAAATAATGTGTTTCATTGAAATGCAATTTCAAAAAGCAGAAAAGTGAATTTATTAATTGTTTTAGGTGTCTTAAATTGACGTTTTTTAATGAAATTTCAATATTTGTTTTTATATACCAAATATTTCATTAGTTGTGAAAACCTGCTTTAATAAAAAATTTAACTTCTAAAATTACGCTTTTTCTTAAATTTTCACATTACATACAATTAAGAACTCTTAAAAGTATCATTTTTCCTAAATTTCAAACATTTGGAAATTCATTTTTTAAAATTCTTCAAATTTGAGTTTTTTAACCGGTATTTTTTCACATTTTGAAAAAATAATGTGTTTCATTGGAAAATGCAATTTCAAAGAGCAGAAAAGTGATTTATTAATAGTTTTAGGTGTCCTTAAATTGACGTTTTTAATAAATTTTAATATTTTGTTTTTTTATACCAAATAAAATATTTTTTATTAATTGTGAAACCTGTTTTAAAAAAAAAATTTAACTTCTAAAATTACGCTTTTTCTTAAATTTTCACATTACAAATTTAGAACTCTTAAAAGTACGATTTTTCCTAAATTTCAACATTTGACTTATTTGGTTAATCTTAAAATTGAGTTTTTAACGGTATTTTCAGCATTTTAAAAAAATAATGTGTTTCATTGAAATGCAATTTCAAAAAGCAGAAAAGTGAATTTATTAATAGTTTTAGGTGTCTTAAATTGACGTTTTTTAATGAAATTTCAATATTTGTTTTTATATACCAAATATTTCATTAGTTGTGAAAACCTGTTTTTATAAAAAAATTTAACTTCTAAAATTACGCTTTTTCTTAAATTTTCACATTACAAATTTAGAACTCTTAAAAGTACGATTTTTCCAAATTAATCAACATTTGCAATTATTTCGTTAAATCTTAAAAAGTTGCTTGTTTTTAACGGTATTTTCAGCATTTGAAAAATTATGTGAACTTAAAATTGAGTTTTTAACGGTATTTTCAGCATTTGAAAAAATAATGTGTTTCATTGAAATGCAATTTCAAAAAGCAGAAAAGCGAATTTATTAATAGTTTTAGGTGTCTTAAATTGACGTTTTTTAATGAAATTTTAATATTTGTTTTTATATACCAAATATTTCATTAGTTGTGAAAACCTGTTTTAATAAAAAAATTTAACTTCTAAAATTACGCTTCTAAAAATTTCAGATTACAAATTTTAGAACTCTTAAAAAGTACGATTTTTCCTAAATTTCAACAATTTGAAATTATTTGGTAATCTGCTTAAAATTGAGTGTTTTAACCGTATTTTCAAGCATTTGGAAAAATAAATGTGTGTTTCATTGAAAATGCATTTCAAGAAAGCAGAAAAGTGAATTTATTAATAGTTTTAGGTGTCTTAAATTGACGTTTTTTAATGAAATTTCAATATTTGTTTTTATATATCAAATATTTCATTAGTTGTGAAAACCTGTTTTAATAAAAAAAATTTAACTTCCAAAATTACACTTTTTTCTAAATTTTCACATTACAAATTTAGAACTCTTAAAAGTACGATTTTTCCTAAATTTCAACATTTGAAATTATTTGTAAAATCTTAAAATTGAGTTTTTAACGGTATTTTCAGCATTTGAAAAAATAATGTGTTTTCATTGAAATGCAATTTAAAAAAACCGAAAAACAGAAATTTATAAATTGTTTTAGGTGTCTTAAATTGAACGTTTTTTAATGAATTTCAATATTTTTGTTTTTTATATACCAAATATTTCATTAGTTTGAAACGCTGTTTTCCTATGAAATTTCAATATTTGTTTTTATATACCAAATATTTCATTAGTTGTGAAAACCTGTTTTAATAAAAAAATTTAACTTCTAAAATTACGCTTTTTCTCAAATTTTTAAATTACAAATTTAGAACTCTTAAAAGTACGATTTTTCCTAAATTTCAACATTTGAAATTATTTGGTAAATCTTAAAATTGAGTTTTTAACGGTATTTTCAGCATTTGAAAAAATAATGTGTTTCATTGAAATGCAATTTCAAAAAGCAGAAAAGTGAATTTATTAATAGTTTTAGATGTCTTAAATTGATGTTTTTTAATGAAATTTCAATATTTGTTTTTATATACCAAAATTTATTAAGTATTTGAAAACCTGTTTTAAAATAAAAATTTACTTTCTTCGAAACGCTTTTCTAAAATTTTGAGAATTGAAAGTTAGAAACAATTAAAATGAAAATTTTTAGTAAATTTCAACCATTTTCAAATTATTTTTTTTTTAAAGAAATTTCTTCAAAATTGAGTTTTTAACGGTATTTTTCAAGCATTTGAAAAAATAATGTGTTTCATTGAAATGCAATTTCAAAAAGCAGAAAAGAGAATTTATTAATTGTTTTACGTGTCTTAAATTGACGTTTTTTAATGAAATTTCAATATTTGTTTTTATATACCAAATATTTCATTAGTTGTGAAAACCTGTTTTTAATAAAAAATTTAACTTCTAAAATTACGCTTTTTCTTAAATTTTCACATTACAAATTTAGAACTCTTAAAAGTACGATTTTTCCTAAATTTCAACATTTGAAATTATTTTGTAAATCTTAAAATTGAGTTTTTAACGGTATTTTCAGCATTTGAAAAAATAATGTGTTTCATTGAAATATTTAATTTAAAAAAACTATTAAAATTTCATTAAAAAACGTCAATTTAAGACACCTAAAACTATTAATAAATTCACTTTTCTGCTTTTTGAAATAGCATTTCAATGAAACACATTATTTTTTCAAATGCTGAAAATACCGTTAAAAACTCAATTTTAAGATTTACCAAATAATTTCAAATGTTGAAATTTAGGAAAAATCGTACTTTTAAGAGTTCTAAATTTGTAATGTGAAAATTTAAGAAAAAGCGTAATTTTAGAGGTTAAAATTTTTTTATTAAAAAAGGTTTTCACAACTAATGAAATATTTGGTATATAAAAACAAATATTGAAATTTCATTAAAAAACGTCAATTTAAGACACCTAAACAATTAATAAATTCTCTTTTCTGCTTTTTGAAATTGCATTTCTATGAAACACATTATTTTTTCAAATGCTGAAAATACCGTTAAAAACTCAATTTTAAGATTAAAAAAATAATTTCAAATGTTGAAATTTAGGAAAAATCGTAATCTTTTAAGAGTTCTAAATTTGTAATGTGAAAATTTAAGAAAAAGCGTAATTTTAGAAAATTTTTTTTATTAAAACAGGTTTTCACAACTAATGAAATATTTGGTATATAAAAACAAATATTGAAATTTCATTAAAAAACGTCAATTTAAGACACCTAAAACTATTAATAAATTCCTTTTCTGCTTTTTGAAATTGCATTTCAATGAAACACATTATTTTTTCAAATGCTGAAAATACCGTTAAAAACTCAATTTTAAGATTTACCAAATAATTTCAAATGTTGAAATTTAGGAAAATCGTACTTTTAAGAGTTCTAAATTTGTAATGTGAAAATTTAAGAAAAAGCGTAATTTTAGAAGTTAAATTTTTTTATTAAAACAGGTTTTCACAACTAATGAAATATTTGATATAAAAAAAATATTTGAAATATTTGGTATATAATATAATGAAATATAATGAAATATTTGGTATATAAAAACAAATATTGAAATTTCATTAAAAAACGTCAATTTAAGACACCTAAAACAATTAATAAATTCTCTTTTCTGCTTTTTGAAATTGCATTTCAATGAAACACATTATTTTTTCAAATGCTGAAAATACCGTTAAAAACTCAATTTTAAGATTTACCAAATAATTTCAAATGTTGAAATTTAGGAAAAATCGTACTTTTAAGAGTTCTAAATTTGTAATGTGAAAATTTAAGAAAAAACGTAATTTTAGAAGTTAAATTTTTTTATTTAAAACAGGTTTTCACAACTAATGAAATATTTGGTATATAAAAACAAATATTGAAATTTTCAAATAAAAAAAATTCAATTTAAGACACCTAAAACTATAATAAATTTCACTTTTCTGCTTTTTGAAATTGCATTTCAATGAAACACATTATTTTTTCAAATGCTGAAAATACCGTTAAAAATCAATTTAAATTTACCAAATAATTTCAAATGTTAAAATTTAGGAAAAACATCGTAACTTTTAAGAGTTCTCATTTGTAATGTGAAAATTGTAAGATAAAGGCGTAATTTTAGAAGTTAAATTTTTTTTTTATTAAAAACAGGTTTTCAAAACTAATGAAATATTTGGTATATAAAAACAAATATTGAAATTTCATTAAAAAACGTCAATTTAAGACACCAAAACTATTAAAAAAATTCGCTTTTCTGCTTTTTTGAAATTGCATTTCAAATCAAACACATTATTTTTTCAAATGCTGAAAATACCGTTAAAAACTCAATTTTAAGATTCACATAATTTTTTCAAATGCTGAAAATACCGTTAAAAACACAATTTTAAGATTTACGAAATAATTTCAAATGTTGAAATTTAGGAAAAATCGTACTTTTAAGAGTTCTAAATTTGTACTGTGAAAATTTAAGAAAAAGCGTAATTTTAGAAGTTAAATTTTTTTATTAAAACAGGTTTTCACAACTAATGAAATATTTGGTATATAAAAACAAATATTGATATTTCATTAAAAAACGTCAATTTAAGACACCTAAAACTATTAATAAATTCACTTTTCTGCTTTTTGAAATTGCATTTCAATGAAAACATTATTTTTAAAATGCTGAGAAAATACCGTTAAAAACTCAATTTTAAGATTTACCAAATAATTTCAAATGTTGAAATTTAGGAAAAATCGTACTTTTAAGAGTTCTAAATTTGTAATGTGAAAATTTAAGAAAAAGCGTAATTTTAGAAGTTAAAATTTTTTATTAAAACAGGTTTTCACAACTAATGAAATATTTGGTATATAAAAACAAATATTGAAATTTCATTAAAAAACGTCAATTTAAGACACCTAAAAACTATTAATAAATTCCTTTTCTGCTCTTTGAAATTGCATTTCAATGACAACATAATTATTTTTTCAAAATGCTGGAAAAATACCGTTAAAAACTCAATTTTAAGATTTAAAAATAATTTCAAATGTTGAAATTTAGGAAAAATCGTACTTTTAAGAGTTCTAAATTTGTAATGTGAAAATTTAAGAAAAAGCGTAATTTTAGAAGTTAAAATTTTTTATTAAAACAGGTTTTCACAACTAATGAAATATTTGGAATATAAAAACAGATATTGAAATTTCATTTAAAAACGTCAATTTAAGACACCTAAAACTATTAATAAATTCTCTTTTCTGCTTTTTGAAATAGCATTTCAATGAAACACATTATTTTTTCAAATGCTGAAAATACGTTAAAAACTCATTTTAAGATTTACCAAATAATTTCCAAATGTTGAAAATTTAGGAAAACTCGTACTTTTAAGAGTTCTAAAATATGGTGATTTTAAAAAAAAGGGTAATTTTAGAAGTTAAATTTTTATTAAAACAGGTTTTCACAACTAATGAAATATTTGGTATATAAAAACAAATATTGAAATTTCATTAAAAAACGTCAATATAAGACACCTAAAACAATTAATAAATTCTCTTTTCTGCTTTTTGAAATTGCATTTCAATGAAACACATTATTTTTTCAAATGCTGAAAATACCGTTAAAAACTCAATTTTAAGATTTACCAAATAATTTCAAATGTTGAAATTTAGGAAAAATCGTACTTTTAAGAGTTCTAAATTTGTAATGTTGAATTTTAAAGAAAAAAGCGAAATTTTGAAGATAAAATTTGTTTTATAAAACAGGTTTTTCACATACCTAATGAAATTTTGGTATATAAAAACAAATTTGAAATTTCATTAAAAAAAAGTAATTTAAGACACCTAACTATTAATAAATTTCACTTTTCAGCTTTTTGAAAATGCATGTTCTGAAACACATTATTTTTTAAATGCTGAAAATACCGTTAAAAACTCAATTTTAAGAATAACCAAATAATTTCAAATGTTGAAATTTAGGAAAAATCGTACTTTTAAGAGTTCTAAATTTGTAATGTGAAAATTTAAGAAAAAGGTAATTTATGAAGTTCACTTTTTTATTAAAGGAGTTCACAACTAATGAAATATTTTGTATATAAAACAAATATTGAAAATTTCAATTTTAAAACGTCAATTTAAGACGACCTAAAACTATTAAATAAAATTTCACTTTTTCAGCTTTTTGAAATTGCATTTCAATGAAACACATTATTTTTTCAAATGCTGAAAATACCGTTAAAAACTCAATTTTAAGAATTACCAAATAATTTCAAATGTTGAAATTTAGGAAAAATCGTACTTTTAAGAGTTCTAAATTTGTAATGTGAAAATTTAAGAAAAAGCGTAATTTTAGAAGTTTAAAATTTTTTATTAAAACAGGTTTTCACAACTAATGAAATATTTGGTATATAAAAACAAATATTGAAATTTCATTAAAAAACGTCAATTTAAGACACCTAAAACTATTAATAAATTCACTTTTCTGCTTTTTGAAATTGCATTTCAATGAAACACATTATTTTTTCAAATGCTTAAAAAACCGTTAAAAACTCAATTTTAAGAATTTACCAAATAATTTCAAATGTTGAAATTTAGGAAAAATCGTACTTTTAAAGAGTTCTAAATTTGTAATGTGAAAATTTAAGAAAAAGCGTAATTTTAGAAGTTTAAAATTTTTTATTAAAACAGGTTTTCACAACTAATGAAATATTTGGTATATAAAAACAAATATTGAAATTTCATTAAAAAACGTCAATTTAAGACACCTAAAACTATTAATAAATTCTCTTTTCTGCTTTTTGAAATTGCATTTCAATGAAACACATTATTTTTTCAAATGCTGAAAATACCGTTAAAAACTCAATTTTAAGATTTACCAAATAATTTCAAATGTTGAAATTTAGAAAAAATCGTACTTTTAAGAGTTCTAAATTTGTAATGTGAAAATTTAAGAAAAAGCGTAATTTTAGAAGTTAAAATTTTTTATTAAAACAGGTTTTCACAACTAATGAAATATTTTTGGTATATAAAAACAAATATTGAATTTTCATTAAAAAACGTCAATTTAAGACACCTAAAACTATTAATAAATTCACTTTTCAGCTTTTTGAAATTGCATTTCAATGAAACACATTATTTTTTCAAATGCTGAAAATACCGTTAAAAACTCAATTTTAAGATTTACCAAATAATTTCAAATGTTGAAATTTAGGAAAAATCGTACTTTTAAGAGTTCTAAATTTGTAATGTGAAAATTTAAGAAAAAGGGTAATTTTAGAAGTTAAAATTTTTTTTATTAAAACAGGTTTTCACAACTAATGAAATATTTGGTATATAAAAACAAATATTGAAATTTCATTAAAAAACGTCAATTTAAGACACCTAAAACAATTAATTAATTCTCTTTTCTGCTTTTTGAAATTGCATTTCAATGAAACACATTAATATTTTCGAATGCTCAAAATACCGTTAAAAACTCAATTTTAAGATTTACCAAATAATTTCAAATGTTGAAATTTATTAAAAATCGTACTTTTAAGAGTTCTAAATTTGTAATGTGAAAATTTAAGAAAAAGCGTAATTTTAGAGTTAAAATTTTTTTATTAAAACAGGTTTTCACAACTAATGAAATATTTGGTATATAAAAACAAATATTGAAATTTCATTAAAAAACGTTCATTTTAAGACACCTAAAAATAATTATAAAATACTTTTCCAGCTTTTTGAAATTTGCATTTCAATGAAACACATTATTTTCAAAATGCTGAAAATACCGTTAAAACTCAATTTTAAGAATCACCAAATAATTCAAATGTTGAAAATTTAGGAAAAATCGTACTTTTAAGAGTTCTAAATTTGTAATGTGAAAATTTAAGAAAAAGCGTAATTTTAGAAGTTAAAATTTTTTACTAAAACAGGTTTTCACAACTAATGAAATATTTGGTATATAAAAACAAATATTGAAATTTCATTAAAAAACGTCAATTTAAGACACCTAAAACTATTAATAAATTCACTTTTCTGAGGCTTTTTGAAATAGCATTTAAAATGAAACATTATTTTTTCAAAAATGCTGAAAAATACCGTTAAAAACTCAATTTTAAGAATTACCAAATAAACAAATGTTGAATATAAAAAAAATTGTATTTTTAAGAGTTTTTAAATTTGTAATGTGAAAAATTTAAAAAAAAGCGTAATTTTAGAAGTTAATTTTTTTTAATTGAAACAGGTTTTCACACTAATGAAATATTTGGTGGTATATAAAAACAAATTATTGAAATTTCCAATAAAAAAAACGTCAATTTAAGACACCTAAAACTATTAATAAATTCACTTTTCTGCTTTTTGAAATTGCATTTCAATGAAACACATTATTTTTTCAAATGCTGAAAATCCGGTTAAAAACGTCATTTTCAGGAGTTATCAAATAAATTTCAAATGTTTGAAACTTTAGGAAAAATCGTACTTTTAAGAGTTCTAAATTTGTAATATGAAAAGTTAAGAAAAAGCGTAATTTTAGAAGTTAAAATTTTTTATTAAAACAGGTTTTCACAACTAATGAAATATTTGGTATATACAAAAACAAATATTGAAATTTCATTAAAAAACGTCAATTTAAGACACCTAAAACTATTAATAAATTCTCTTTTCTGCTTTTTGAAATTGCATTTCAATGAAACACATTATTTTTTCAAATGCTGAAAATACCGTTAAAAACTCAATTTTAAGATTTACCAAATAATTTCAAATGTTGAAATTTAGGAAAAATCGTACTTTTAAGAGTTCTAAATTTGTAATGTGAAAATTTAAGAAAAAAGCGTAATTTTAGAAGTTAAAATTTTTTTTTAAAAATCAGGTTTTCACAAACTAATGAATACTTTGGTATAAAAAAACAGATATTGAAATTTCCGATTTAAAAACCTCCAATTCAACGACACCCTAAAACTATTTAAATTAAATTCTCTTTTCTGCTTTTTGAAATTGCATTTCAATGAAACACATTAATTTTTTCAAATGCTGAAAATACCGTTAAAAACTCAATTTTAAGATTTACCAATAATTTCAAATGTTGAAATTTAGGAAAAATCGTACTTTTAAGAGTTCTAAATTTGTAATGTGAAAATTTTAAAAAAAGCGTAATTTTAGAAGTTAAATTTTTTTATTAAAACAGGTTTTCTCAACTAATGAAATATTTGGTATATAAAAACAAATATTGAAATTTCATTAAAAAACGTCAATTTAAGACACCTAAAACTATTAATAAATTCACTTTTCAGCTTTTTGAAATTGCATTTCAATGAAACACATTATTTTTTCAAATGCTGAAAATACCGTTAAAAACTCAATTTTAAGATTTACCAAATAATTTCAAATGTTGAAATTTAGGGAAAATCGTACTTTTAAAAAAGAGTTCTAAATTTGTAATGTGAAAATTTAAGAAAAAGGGTAATTTTAGAAGTTAAAATTTTTTATTAAAACAGGTTTTCACAACTAATGAAATATTTGGTATATAAAACAAATATTGAAACTCAATTTTAAGAATTGCCAAATAAGACACCTAAAACAAATTAATAAATTCTCTTTTCTCTTCTTTTTGAAATTTCATTTCGAATGAAACACATTCATATTTTCGAAATGCTCAAAATACGTTAAAAAAACCTCCTCAAATTTTAAGATTTACCAAATAATTTCAAATGTTGAAAATTTATAAAAATCGTACTTTTTAAGAGTTCTAAATTTGTAATGTGAAAATTTAAGAAAAAGCGTAATTTTAGAAGTTAAATTTTTTTATTAAAACAGGTTTTCACAACTAATGAAATATTTGGTATATAAAAACAAATATTGAAATTTCATTAAAAAACGTCAATTTAAGACACCTAAAACTATTAATAAATTCGCTTTTCTGCTTTTTGAAATTGCATTTCAATGAAACACATTATTTTTTCAAATGCTGAAAATACCGTTAAAAACACAATTTTAAGATTTAACAAATAATTTCAAATGTTGAAATTTAGGAAAAATCGTACTTTTAAGAGTTCTAAATTTGTAATGTGAAAATTTAAGAAAAAGCGTAATTTTAGAAGTTAAATTTTTTTATTAAAACAGGTTTTCACAACTAATGAAGAAATTTTGGTCATCTAAAACAAATATTGAAATTCATTAAAAAACGTCAATTTAAGAACACCTAAAACTATTAATAAATTCACTTTTCTGCTTTTTGAAATTGCATTTCAATGAAACACATTATTTTTTAAAATGCTGAAAATACCGTTAAAAACTCAATTTTAAGATTTACCAAATAATTTCCAATTTTGAAATTTAGGAAAAATCGTACTTTTTAAGAGTTCTAAATTTGTAATGAAATTTAAGAAAAAACGTAATTTTAGAAGTTAAAATTTTTTATTAAAACAGGTTTTCACAACTAATGAAATATTTGGTATATAAAAACAAATATTGAAATTTCATTAAAAAACGTCAATTTAAGACACCTAAAACTATTAATAAATTCTCTTTTCTGCTTTTTGAAATTGCATTTCAATGAAACACATTATTTTTTCAAATGCTGAAAATACCGTTAAAAACTCAATTTTAAGATTAACCAAATAATTTCAAATGTTGAAATTTAGGAAAAATCGTACTTTTAAGAGTTCTAAATTTGTAATGTGAAAATTTAAGAAAAAGCGTATTTTAGAAGTTAAAATTTTTTATTTAAAACAGGTTTTCACAACTAATGAAATATTTTTGTATATAAAAAATAATTGAAATTTCCTTTTAAAACGTCCAATTTAAGACACCTAAAACTAATTATAAATTCTCTTTTCTGCTTTTTGAAATTGCATTTCAATGAAACATTATTTTTTTAATGCTGAAAATACCGTTAAAAACTCAATTTTAAGAATTACCAAATAATTTCAAATGTTGAAATTTAGGAAAAATCGTACTTTTAAGAGTTCTAAATTTGTAATGTTAAAATTTTAGAAGTTAAAATTTTTTATTAAAACAGGTTTTCACAACTAATGAAATATTTGGTATATAAAAACAAATATTGAAATTTCATTAAAAAACGTCAATTTAAGACACCTAAAACTATAATAAATTCACTTTTTTGCTTTTTGAAATTGCATTTCAATGAAACACATTATTTTTTCAAATGCTGAAAATACCGTTAAAAACTCAATTTTAAGATTTACCAAATAATTTCAAATGTTGAAATTTAGGAAAAATCGTACTTTAAGAGTTCTCAATTTGATAAAGATTTAGAAAAAGCGTAATTTTAGAAGTTAAAATTTTTTATTAAAACAGGTTTTCACAACTAATGAAATATTTGGTATATAAAAACAGATATTGAAATTTCATTAAAAAACGTCAATTTAAGACACCTAAAACTATTAATAAATTCTCTTTTCTGCTTTTTGAAATTGCATTTCAATGAAACACATTATTTTTTCAAATGCTGAAAATACCGTTAAAAACTCAATTTTAAGATTACCTAAAAAAATCAAATGTTGAAATTTAGGAAAAATCGTACTTTTAAGAGTTCTAAATTTGTAATGTGAAAATTTAAGAAAAAGCGTAATTTTAGAAGTTAAATTTTTTATTAAAACAGGTTTTCACAACTAATGAAATATTTTGGGTATATAAAAACAAATTTTGAAGCTTTCATTACAAAACGGGTCAATTTAAAGACACCTAACAACTTATTAATAGTCTTTTCTGCTTTTTGAAATTGCATTTCAATGAAACACATTATTTTTTCAAATGCTGAAAATACCGTTAAAAACTCAATTTTAAGATTTACCAAATAATTTCAAAATTTGAAATTTAGGAAAAATCGTCTTTTAAAAGTTTAAATTTGTAATGTGAAATTTAAGAAAAAGCGTAATTTTAGAAGTTAAAATTTTTTATTAAAACAGGTTTTCACAACTAATGAAATATTTGGTATATAAAAACAAATATTGAAATTTCATTAAAAAACGTCAATTTAATACACCTAAAACTATTAATAAATTCTCTTTTCTGCTTTTTGAAATTGCATTTCAATGAAACACATTATTTTTTCAAATGCTGAAAATACCGTTAAAAACTCAATTTTAAGATTTACCAAATAATTTCAAATGTTGAAATTTAGGAAAAATCGTACTTTTAAGAGTTCTAAATTTGTAATGTGAAAATTTAAGAAAAAGCGTAATTTTAGAAGTTATTAATTTTTTATTAAAACAGGTTTTCACAACTAATGAAATATTTGGTATATAAAAACAAATATTGAAATTTCATAAAAACGTCATAAGACACCTAAAACTATTAATAAATTCTTTTTTCTGCTTTTTTGAAATTGCATTTCAATGAAACACATTATTTTTTCAAATGCTGAAAATACCGTTAAAAACTCAATTTTAAGATTTACCAAATAATTTCAAATGTTGAAATTTAGGAAAAATCGTACTTTTAAGAGTTCTAAATTTGTAATGTGAAAATTTAAGAAAAAGCGTAATTTTAGAAGTTAAATTTTTTTATTAAAACAGGTTTTCACAACTAATGAAATATTTGGTATATAAAAACAAATATTGAAATTTCATTAAAAAACGTCAATTTAAGACACCTTAAACTATTAATAAATTCACTTTTCTGCTTTTTGAAATTGCATTTCAATGAAACACATTATTTTTTCAAATGCTGAAAATACCGTTAAAAACTCAATTTTAAGATTTACCAAATAATTTCAAATGTTGAAATTTAGGAAAAATCGTACTTTTAAGAGTTCTAAATTTGTAATGTGAAAATTTAAGAAAAAGCGTAATTTTAGAAGTTAAAATTTTTATTAAAACAGGTTTTCACAACTAATGAAATATTTGGTATATAAAAAACAAATATTGAAATTTTATTAAAAATAAAAACAAAATTGAATTTCATTAAATAGTTTTTGAAATTGCATTTCAATGAAACACATTATTTTTTCAAATGCTGAAAATACCGTTAAAAACTCAATTTTAAGATTTACCAAATAATTTCAAATGTTGAAATTTAGGAAAAATCGTACTTTTAAGAGTTCTAAATTTGTAATGTGAAAATTTAAGAAAAAGCGTAATTTTAGAAGTTAAAATTTTTTATTAAAACAGGTTTTCACAACTAATGAAATATTTGGTATATAAAAACAAATATTGAAATTTCATTAAAAAACGTCAATTTAAGACACCTAAAACTAATAAATAATTCTCTTTTCTGCTTTTTGAAATTGCATTTCAATGAAACACATTATTTTTTCAAATGCTGAAAATACCGTTAAAAACTCAATTTTAAGATTTACCAAATAATTTCAAATGTTGAAATTTAGGAAAAATCGTACTTTTAAGAGTTCTAAATTTGTAATGTGAAAATTTAAGAAAAAGCGTAATTTTAGAAGTTAATTTTTATTAAAACAGGTTTTCACAACTAATGAAATATTTGGTATATAAAAACAAATATTGAAATTTCATTAAAAAACGTCAATTTAAGAACACCTAAAATTACGCTTTTTCTTAAATTTTCAACATATCGAAAATTGCATTTTAATGAACACATTATTTTTTTCAAATGCGAAAATACGTTAAAAACTCAATTTTAAGATTTTTTACCAAATAATTTCAAATGTTGAAATTTAGGAAAAATCGTACTTTTAAGAGTTCTAAATTTGTAATGTGAAAATTTAAGAAAAAGCGTAATTTTAGAAGTTAAAATTTTTTATTAAAACAGGTTTTCACAACTAATGAAATATTTGGTATATAAAAACAAATAATTGTACTTTTAATTAAAAATCATCAATGTAGGACACCTAAAACCTCTTCATAAATTTCACTTTTTCCTGCTTTTTGAAATTGCATTTCAATGAAACACATTATTTTTTTCAAATGCTGAAAATACCGTTAAAAACTCAATTTTAGATTTACCAAATAATTCAAATGTTGAACTTAGAAAAAACTGTACTTTAAGAGTGTCTAAATTTGTAATGTGAAAATTTAAGAAAAAGCGTAATTTTAGAAGTTAAAATTTTTATTAAAACAGGTTTTCACAACTAATGAAATATTTGGTATATAAAAACAAATATTGAAATTTCATTAAAAAACGTCAATTTAAGACCCCTAAAACTATTATTAAATTCTCTTTTCTGCTTTTTGAAATTGCATTTCAATGAAACACATTATTTTTTCAAATGCTGAAAATACCGTTAAAAACTCAATTTTAAGATTTACCAAATAATTTCAAATGTTGAAATTTAGGAAAAATCGTACTTTTAAGAGTTCTAAATTTGTAATGTGAAAATTTAAGAAAAAGCGTAATTTTAGAAGTTAAATTTTTTTATTAAAACAGGTTTTCACAACTAATGAAATATTTGGTATATAAAAACAAATATTGAAATTTCATTAAAAAACGTCAATTTAAGACACCTAAAACTATTAATAAATTCACTTTTCAGCTTTTTGAAATTGCATTTCAATGAAACACATTTTTTTTTCAAATGCTGAAAATACCGTTAAAAACTCAATTTTAAGATTTACCAAATAATTTCAAATGTTGAAAATTTAGGAAAAATCGTACTTTAAGAGTTCTAAATTTGTAATGTGAAAATTTTAGAAGTTAAAATTTTTTATTAAAACAGGTTTTCACAACTAATGAAATATTTGGTATATAAAAACAAATATTGAAATTTCAATAAAAAACGTCAATTTAAGACACCTAAAACTATTAATAAATTCTCTTTTCTGCTTTTTGAAATTGCATTTCAATGAAACACATTATTTTTTCAAATGCTGAAAATACCGTTAAAAACTCAATTTTAAGATTAACCAAATAATTTCAAATGTTGAAATTTAGGAAAAATCGTACTTTTAAGAGTTCTAAATTTGTAATGTGAAAATTTAAGAAAAAGCGTAATTTTAGAAGTTAAATTTTTTATTAAAACAGAGTTTCACAACTAATGAAATATTTGGTATATAAAAACAAATATTGAAATTTCATTAAAAAACGTCAATTTAAGACACCTAAAACTATTAATAAATTCACTTTTCTGCTTTTTGAAATTGCATTTCAATGAAACATTATTTTTTCAAATGCTGAAAATACCGTTAAAAACTCAATTTTAAGAATTACCAAATAATTTCAAATGTTGAAATTTAGGAAAAATCGGAAAATTTAAGAAAAAGCGTAATTTTAGAAGTTAAAATTTTTATTAAAACAGGTTTTCACAACTAATGAAATATTTGGTATATAAAAACAGATATTGAAATTTCATTAAAAAACGTCAATTTAAGACACCTAAAACTATTAATAAATTCACTTTTCTGCTTTTTGAAATTGCATTTCAATGAAACATTATTTTTTCAAATGCTGAAAATACCGTTAAAAACTCAATTTTAAGATTTACCAAATAATTTCAAATGTTGAAATTTAGGAAAAATCGTACTTTTAAGAGTTCTAAATTTGTAATGTGAAAATTTAAGAAAAAGCGTAATTTTAGAAGTTAAAATTTTTTATTAAAACAGGTTTTCACAACTAATGAAATATTTGGTATATAAAAACAAATATTGAAATTTCATTAAAAAACGTCAATTTAAGACACCTAAAACTATTAATAAATTCACTTTTCTGATTTTTGAAATAGCATTTCAATGAAACACATTATTTTTTCAAATGCTGAAAATACCGTTAAAAACTCAATTTTAAGATTACCAAATAATTTCAAATGTTGAAATTTAGGAAAAAATATTTTTTTTTTAGATTTTTAAATTTTTATGAATAGAAAATATAAAAAAAAAGGGTAATTTTAAAACATTATTTTTTTTTTATGAAAACAGGTTTTCAAAAACTAATGAAATATTTGGTATATAAAAACAAATATTGAAATTTCATTAAAAAACGTCAATTTAAGACACCTAAAACTATTAATAAATTCTTTTTTTTTGCTTTTTGAAATTGCATTTCAATGAAACACATTATTTTTTCAAATGCTGAAAATTCCGTTAAAAACTCAATTTTAAGATTAACCAAATAATTTCAAATGTTGAAATTTAGGAAAAATCGTACTTTTAAGAGTTCTAAATTTGTAATGTGAAAATTTAAGAAAAAGCGTAATTTTAGAAGTTAAATTTTTTTATTAAAACAGGTTTTCACAACTAATGAAATATTTGGTATATAAAAACAAATATTGAAATTTCATTAAAAAACGTCAATTTGAACCCTAAACTATTAATAAATTCCTTTTCTGCTTTTTGAAATTGCATTTCAATGAAACACATTATTTTTTCAAATGCTGAAAATACCGTTCAAAACTCAATTTTAAGATTTAACAAATAATTTCAAATGTTGAAATTTAGGAAAAATCGTACTTTTAAGAGTTCTAAATTTGTAATGTGAAAATTTAAGAAAAAGCGTAATTTTAGAAGTTAA